>DF237225.1:21257-114783 GCA_000708835.1 Klebsormidium nitens
CAAGAAAAGGACAGAAAGCCGCCCACCTTGTGGCAAGAGTCCCCGATCCTTCAGCCGATGCCCTTCCCGGAGCATCCCCACCGCGTCCATCGGGAGAAAGTTTCGGACGATCGGGAGCCGCCGAACGGGGTGCCCTCCGGACACTAGTAGCAGGGCGCCGGGGCTTTGCCCAGCGTCCGAAACTTCAACCCCATCTCTAAACCCCCCGTCTCTCGCAGATCTTTGGCTGACGTCAGCAAAATGGGCCCCTGTTTTGGCGTCCAGTATTTTCGACTCTAATCTGAGGTTTACAGGGTTGGAATCGAGGCTGGCGTTCGAGATCTCGGTGGCCGTTGCTTGCATCTGACAGCTGACATGCGCGCGGGACTTGAGCTGCGCCGCGACGGTGCGCACTCGGAAGAAGCCTGCGGGAGCTTGCGCGGGCTTTTCTGCGAGCAAGGAGTCGCAAATCGTTCCGTCCAGATTGTGTTTGAACAATTGGTGTGACCACAAGGTGGACGTTGATGCTAGAGGAAAAACCTTCAAGAATTTGACTGCAGCAGATTTCAGAATCAGAGGATGTCATTCCGTGCCCCAGCAGGATCTTTAAGCTGTGTAGAGTTACCATTTGAAGCAAGATTCGGTCAGGGAGATTCGTGGATGGAGTCAGAGGCGGCGTCTGACAAGATACCTGGCACACTCATCGTGCTGTGTCTTGCCATGTGGTGACGAAAGGTCTAGCTTCAAGCTCGTAGCACAGACCAAGAGACCAGCAGGTCCGTACGAGCAAGAAAGCTCTCCGAGCTAGTTGAAACAGCCCTTTGCCCTCTTTTTAGAGGCTCAAAAGCAGCAAAGTTTGCTGGGTCAGTCACCCGGCGCTTGACTGCCACCTTGCCGCCAGATTCGAGCTTTACCTGTTAGATCCAGGTTTTCTGCCAGCCGCTCCTGCGGCGCCGCCCCCAGCTTTGGGAGCAAATCTGCAAGGTTGGCAATGCTCGGCAGATCGGGCATCACAGTCGCGTGAAACTTGCCGGACGCCCAGATCTGATCCCAGGACGCCTGCAGAAAAGGAAGGTCAAACTTGTTAGACAAGGTTGCAAATGACGAGGCATACTGTACCTAGTCTTGTCAGTGTGCGATGGAACCATGCATGAGGTGTCACTGTGCAGGCAACGCAGTGTGAAGTGCCAATCAGATAATACATTCTGTAGAGGCAGAATTCTTGTGTTCTCCTTTGTTTGAACTGAACTTGAACGCTTCTGGGAAACTTACAAGTGGTCCGAAACTAGGACGAAAGCTCCTGAACAAGTGATAGTCAGCAAGAGCCATAACATGTATGCTGTGCAAGTTGTTGGCGGCAAAGAAGTTGTTCTGAAGTGAAGCAACTGGAGAGCTTCCACCTAGGCAGTTGTTGCAAAGGATCATGGAAGACATGTTGATTGGAAGCACAATCATTGGCTTACTCGGAGAAATTAGGACCACCACCACCACGCCGGGAAGAAACGGGGATCAGATGGGATTGAATCAAAACCGAGTGTTCTGTCCAGACAGCTGGGAGAATCTGTGGGACACAAAGCTTCATGCAATGCTGTGAAGGACACTGCAAAGAGACCGAAACAGTGGGCCAATCGCACAAAGAAATCAATCCAAACTTGAAGTTGCGGTGAGGGAGTTGTAGAATGGAGCTCGGCACCTGCTTCTGTGGCAACTCTGGAATGATTGCGTGTGCTTTTTGAGATACCTCCAGCGTCCTGATCAACTTCCCCTGCGGAAGCTTATCTGCTGCCAGACACGATCGCGCAAGCCTTGCTGCAGCCATCTAAGCTCTGCAAGACCTGAAGGTGATTGATTGTTTCAGAAGCTCTTGCGCACGCTTGTCGCATTCCACCACTATCAACTCCGCTTTCTTGTATGTTGCGTTGCAAGCCTGGCTGAACGGGCGCTGAGCTTCATGCAGCTTGCGGACTACACCTCAATAAGAGCCCAGGAACTCCACCTTGCGCCACCACCATCTATCTCTGAAAGGCGCCACTTGCGCGGACTGAATGCCTGGAAGGTTGTAGAGATTATGTAACTGTCTTGTCTTCAAGATGCCTGATGGATGGATTGAAGGGATCCCGGGCGGCATTTTGACGCATACATCTTGAACTTAGTGCACGTACCTATATCATAACTATACGTGACTACTGTATGTTGACACTCATTTCTTTCTGGATATAAAACGATCAAACCGAGGTGAAAAAGTGTCAAACATCGTGACGGAGACTGGTCACGTTGGGTGCCATTTTGCATCCCTGCAACAATACGGAAAACCATGCTTCGCCTCAGCCTCAGGTGCTGCCCATCTCAGTCTGCCATTTAGTTCTGAGAATTTGAAGTTCAAGATTGTTCTGTACGCCTTTCCAGGAGACAGAAAAGGCTTAGAATTACTACGTTCTTATCTGCTCTACTTGCCGTCGGTGGCCCCTTGCAACCTGTGTTGAGTTGCTCTAGCCTGTTGAAGCTTTCTGTCTGAGTGAAAACAGCTGGCGCAGTGCACGTGGTTGTGAATTGTCCATTCACTCGAAATTGAAAGTCCCTTAAGGCACCTTCATTGATACCTTCTGCTGCAGCAGGTTCCTAAGATCCGTACACAAGCCATTGCAACTCAGGAGAGGTTCATGATGGGACCACCTTGGCGTAGGCCGCACAAACCCCTAGAAAAGCCATGGGCCTCCTAGCATTCGCTCGCGAGCTGGTCAGGTTCTTCTACGCTTATGTCAGCCTGCCCTCACAAGCCCCAATGCTAGGTTGGATGCGCAAGGGGTCCCCCTCAGAGGGGCCCGGGTTAAAGGCGCAGTTTGCAAAACTACAAGGGTTTCACGACCTCGCCAGAGACGTGATCCGGCGAGGGGTGGAGTGCGACAGCAAGAAGCAGGCCAACAACGCCGCCAGCTTCTACCTACGGGGGCTGGAGGTTTTGCAGGAGGGGTTGAACCTTCCAATTGCTGCAAACATCAATGGTTCCGACGAGGTGCAACGGCTCGTGGACGCAATGCAGCGGTGGAAGGTCCAGGTTACGGAGAGGTTAGAGTCAGTAACCGGCGCCAAGCCCTCGGGGGCTAGTAGCGATCGGCCATCCCCTGCCAGCTACGCAGACTGGCTCGCTTCAGGAACAGAGAAGAAGAAGAAACCTGCCACCACACCGCGATCTACTTCAGGCCCGGCATCGGTGCAAAGGACGACATCAGCAAATGGCAGGGCGGCGGCGCCACCGCAAAGGAGGGTGATGTCATCGGGAGGTTCTGTTTCAGCGACTGGGGGCCAGAGCAGGGCGGAAGTGAAAGGGGTGCCGCAGGACTTGGTGCGGCGAATAGAGGAAGAGATTGTGGACAGGTAAGCTGGGCTTAACGATAGGTCAGGAAGCGTTGCTTGAGAACTGGTAGCGTTTTTTCCGAAGGGGAGTGAACTTGTTGCCAAGACTCCCTTCTGAAATGATGCGATTGAAGGCTATCTAGGTGCCGAGACAGCGTAACCCGACATTTGCTGTGTTTGGTGTCCACTTTTCAAGGAGAAAACCTGCTTGTCTACAACCTTTCATTGACACTGTTGGAAGTCTGAATTGCAAGGGAATCGTTAAAAGGAACTCTGCTCATCTCATCTGCAGTACGGGCTCTGTGAAGTGGGACGATATCGCAGGGCTTCAGCAGGCTAAGAACACCCTCACCGAGATGGTGCTCCTCCCAACACTCAGGGGGGTGAGCCGCCAACTGCCTGTCTGTCTGTCGAACGTCACTCGTCAAGTTGCGAATTATTTGGGAGTCTGATGAACGTCTGGTCTCAAGGTTGGTTCTGCTTACAACAGAACTTTTGTACAGAGACGCAACAGCCAGTGGATTGGCGAGGCTGCAAGACTCAGAAACAAGATTGTGCCCCCAGTCCAAACTCATCCCCCTGATTCTAACCTATGCAAGCTGTAGATGCATCGCTACATGGCGCCGTCGTAAAGCTAGCTCCACGAGCAACGCAGCTGCCTCGAGCAAAACCTCATTCCAACTGCTGACTCGTTACTAGGATGTCACTTGTAGTGCTTTGAATGAAACCTCCTCCGGAAGGGGACTCCCTTTACGTTCACTCACCATGCATCCAAATCCGATATGCAGGATCTGTTCAAAGGGCTTCGGGCGCCACCCCGAGGGTTGCTTCTCTTTGGGCCTCCAGGAAACGGGAAGACCATGCTGGCAAAGGCCGTCGCAGCGGAAGCAAAAGCGACTTTCTTCAGCATAAGGTGAGGTTCAGCGGAGCTATGGTCCTTTGCCGCCTTGCTTCGCTGACTCTCATCTCGCAGGAGGAGTGGTAGCCCTCTTCCCAAGGATAAAGATGAGATGATTTTCTCAGCTTTTGATTTTGCGTCACAACTCGGCCAACCATGTTCTGTGCATTTCAGTCCAAATGAACTTATCTTTTGATTCTGAGGCGGCTAGAGCTAGGACCAGCTGCCCAATCCCCGAAACAATTCGCCAGGAACATTGTCGACCAATTGCACCCATGCTTTGCACTGGACTTTGCAACGGCAAGGTAGCCCTCGACCTGGCCCAAAACACACACTTTATGAATCCATCTTCTTTCCATCACGTTGCGCCTACTTCCTCTACGGAAAGAGTAGATTCGATCCCGCTTTTCAGAGCGCTGTGTTCTCAATGTTGCTCCTTCGCCCTTGCCCTTTTTCTGGATTCCTTTCTTCTTCTCGTTTCTTCATGTTTTCAGTACGAGAAGGCCTCATTTCCTGCCCGCTGCAAAGTGGGTGGGAGAAGCGTAGAACGCTAGCACGGGCGCATATCCAACCACGTCTTTTCTTCTCGACCAACCATCTCCCTTCCTAACCGAGTTGGAGCTAAACGCTAAGCCTCGCTTTAGCCAGTCCTGCGCCCTGACTCCAAAGCGGGTCGCCTCAATGCTTCGAGCGACTGTCGAACTTTCGTTTTCGCCAGGCGTACAACTGATGATCGGCGTGATTGGCACAGCACCATGTTGCTACCGCCCATCTCTCGACCTCGAAAGAGAGACGTTCCAGATGCGCTCATGTTGAAAGGTTTTGCCCAATCTGGCCCGAAACCCATCCGGAACCCTGTCCTAATGCCGTTGGGCTGCCCATGGCTCTTTCTTGCAGGCTGAAAATGTCCAGTGAAATCTGAACAGCTGGTTCAGTCATCGTGAACACTTGCGATCCGCCTACGAAAGACATTTCCTTGTCTCTTGGATTTGAGGGACAGTAAGCATTCGGGGTAATAAGCCCCTAACACTAGAAGCTGACCCTCGATTTCATCTGCTCCGCGCCCCGCATCCACCTTAAACCTCAAATGTAACCGCACCCGGCCAGGCTGGCGAGCTTGTTCCCTCTAACCCTCGATTTACTGAAACCGAATTCTCAAGTAACCATTTTGTTCGCAGCGCTGCGTCACTGACGTCCAAGTGGGTGGGCGAGGGCGAGAAGCTGGTGCGCGCGCTGTTTGCGGTGGCCAAGCAGCGGCAGCCCGCCATGATCTTCATCGACGAGATCGACAGCATCCTGTCCGCGCGCTCCGCCAGCGAGCACGACGCGAGCCGGCGCCTGAAAACAGAGTTCCTCGTAAGTTTTCTGGTTCTTTTTTCACTCTGACTTATCATCCGTGAACTATTGCCCCAAGCCGCACTCTGGTGGCTGAAAATTGACTTTCTAGTGGATTCCTGGGGGGATCTAGACTGCTACTCTATCTCGTTGTTCGTTTCCATCGCCCGAGGCTGCGGTTCGGCGAAAGAGGTCCCTCTTAAAGTAAGCGGGAAGACGCAAGCCGGTGGTTGCAAACAGTAACTTTCTTTGGTAACTTTCTCCATTTTTTTCGGACGTATCTTGTTGTTCGTTTGTATTGCTCAAGGCCGCAGTCCGGCCACTGAAGGGCTTACGATAGAACAACTTGGAGAGGACGTGCGAGCCAAGTATTGGTTATTTAGGCGAAGCGTTTACAGGTCGCCGATGCACTGGTGTGATTCAGCGCGACTGCCGCCGACTCTTCGAGCAAACCGTGGTTCACCTGCTACTTTCGCGACCTGCATCCCCAACTTTGGAAGTAATCTTGCTTCCTGTCTCATTTGCGGCGCGTGATCCGTCCGCTTCTCGTGGTACGTCCAGCTTGGCTTCTTGTCACTGGACAAACCGCGTGCAGAGTCCATGTTCAGTAAGCAATCGTCTCTATACGGAGCATTGCGGAAGAGAGTAAAAAGCCTCCGAATCCAATCACAGGAGGTCTAGCCTAGATTGTAGCGAGCAGTGTCGTTGGAGCCTCTCGAGCCCTGGGTATGTTCCCTTGTTGATGGCTCGTCTCTGGTCATCGCAGGTTCAATTCGATGGGGTCATGTCAAGTGACGAGGACCGGATAATCGTTATGGGTAAGCTCCCGCGCCTTCTCCCTGTCCAATTTGTTTCCGCAAAGTTTGAAGCAGGCGACATTTGCAGGCATTCTTGGACCGACAAGGTCTGAGGGTCCCTTTGATTTCCTCCGTGCTTCCGAGCGGGGCGCTCCGACAGTCTTCGAATGACTTGTCTCTCACACGAAGAAGCAGAAGACTGCTATCTTTGGGGCTACATTAAGGTCTTGTTGACCTCCTCTTCTTTCTTCTGCCACAGTCCTTGTCCTTCTGAGTAAGCGCTCTGACACCTTTCGGACGCTTTGAAGGCCTCGGTAGAGAACCCTGTGCGATCAAGACATGCTCGTAGATACTCCGCAGAGGAATTGAGTTTACATCCTACGTTAGCTAAGTGAAGGCGCCGCAGAGACATCGAGCCCTGACAAAAAATCACCGCCTGACAGATTGCTAAACGGAAAAACAATAATTCGAAGTTTCAATTGATGGACGATGATGGGAGTATTCAGGTCAATCACTGGCAAAACGCCACGTGTCTCTCACAACAGGTGCCACGAACCGGCCCGAGGAGCTGGACGAGGCCGTGCGGCGCCGGCTGGTGAAGCGCATCTACATCCCGCTGCCGGACGCCCCCGCGCGGCGCGCGCTGCTGGACCACGTCCTGCGCGGGCAGGCCGTCCGAATGTCCGAACGGGACCTCGCGCGGCTGGTCGCCGAGACGGACACGTATTCGGGGAGCGACCTGCATGCGCTGTGCAGGTGGGAGGCTCTGCAATCTAATTGTGCGCTGACGTTTGTCCCAATGCGGTGGTGATTGCGACTTGGGAATTGCCCTTGACTGCGGCAGGCGTCCTTGTTTGGATTCATCGAAGCGTACTCGTCTTGTTCCAAATGTATTTAAGGCCATGCTTACAAAGCCTGGACTTCAAGGGGCTTTACTTGCTGCACCAGTGAACCAGTGAACCTTGTTGCACCTTCTCATCAGTGAATCCGTGTTGCGGTCAATCTGCATTAAGTAACAAACGACTCATTCAAGAAGCAGATGACAGTCGCGGCTGCATCAGGAATTCACTTTCAACGCGAGCTTCGTCTGCTCCCATCTGCAGGGAAGCTGCTATGGAGCCAATCAGGGAGTTGGGAAGCAGAATAACGACGGTCGAGTTGGACCAGGTTCGACCTCTTGTATATAGCGACTTTACAAAAGCTCTTCGTGTTATAAGGCCTAGTGTATCAAGAGATCAGCTTCAACGGTATGAAAAGTGGAATCGAGACTTTGGTTCCCTGTAGAGGTAACATTGTCATCGATCGAGTCAAACATGGCCAAGAAACAAGTATTTTAAATATGTAATTGAGCACTGTCAAGTTTTCGAGCTTCCAAAAGTTATCCTGAGCCACGCCTGTAAAGAGTCAGGCGGTGCGCGATACGAGTGCTCTGGGCTTCGAAACCTGTGGTCGCCCAAGCTCGTTTTCTTCTTACTCAAGAAGTCGCGCGGCAGCTGCCGTGCCCGCAGCTTATTCTGCCCTCTCGCAGCCAGTCTCGCCGCCGGCCATGAGAGCGTGTGGGGCTAAGCGTCTTGAACTGTATAGAGCTTCTGATGCAAGACTCGTCAAAGCATCATACTCGAATAGTGCATCCTGATTTGAATGTCGGATCCTGGACTGATATCCTGACGGTCCGACTGCGGCATGAGTCTGCCTAGGATGTAATATGAGAACTCTGCGCCGCGCGGCCGTAGACCATCAAAGTCGACTTTCATGCGCCAGTGACGGCGTACGCCTATCCAGGTGCACATCGAGATTACAGTGTTGCGACACGCACGCTGGTAGGCCGCTGTGGGTCGAAGCTTATAGCTGCAGCATGCTAGGATCAACGTAGAAGATTTTGATCGACGGAAAGCTCGTGCATCCATGTCAAGTGTTTATTGGATTGATGGAACGCGAAGCTAGACTCAATATAATTCTTCACTTCGACTGCAGTATTCGTCTTCGTGATGTAGATCTTGCGAGCCTGCCTGCCAGGCCATGCGGGCAACACCGCGAAGCTCAGGCTTGAACTGATCGGACGTCTAGTCCTACCCTTCATCATTGCTCTCATATGCATATGAGCACTGATCGGATGTGTGGATCGATCGCGCGTAGAACTGTCCGGCCCACATGATGCTCCTGCGCTGTACCATGTTTACTTGATGATGATCTCAAGACCAATGATGCAATTAATTGCCTCGCAAATTATCATATCGAGCTTAGCTCAGTCTCAGACGCGCAACACTTGAAATAAGTTGTTCAACCCCGCATCGTCTAATTTCTCAACTTCGTTGAGTCCAACAATCTCGGAGTGTGGTTCCTTAGGCCACAGTGTGATTAGGCTGCGGCTGTCGACCTCTTAGTAAATGCACGTGATGTTCACACGTGGCGGACACGCTTGCGTTGCCCTTGGCCCAGGTTCAGGCCCTTGAAGTGACTCGCTACGTACTGACCGGGACTCACTAGACCGCCCTGATGAAAAGCTAAGTTCTCTACACCGCTCTCTAGGTATCCCCCTGACTTGAACATGTTTGGCCTGGGGGGTTTGGGCGTGTTGGGTGACGTCGGCAGGAGCGCGTTGCTCGCGAGCGGGCCGTCACGCGGGCTGTTCCACAGGAGGGTATGGCTGGAGGGACCGGGGGATAAGTCCCACTGGGAGATCTCAGAAAGGTAGACGGCCGGGGATCGTTTCCCCGGGGTTAGAGGCGGCGGGCTGGCAAGAGAGGCGTCGGGCCCCTCCTCGTAGACTGGGGTAGGGAAACATTACAACCATCAGTAGTGCGCTTTGAATCTTTGACCCTGGTTCAATGTGGAAAACATTCTCTCAGCAGGTGACGAGGAATCAAGTAGTATGCTGCTTCAATCGGAACTCGACGCGGTAGTGTCGTCCATACGCAGAAAGAGACATTCCTTTGTACACAACCGATTTGGCCAAGCTTCGAATGGGGGCGATTCTAGCCCTCCCTCAAGCTCGATATTCTTTAGCCTATCTTTAAGGATTGACAAGATCTGCAGCGGTCTGAAGAGTATGCTTACTACCCTGAAAGACCGGACTGAACGTCTGAGGCAGTCTAAGTTATCCAGAATGCAAAACGTGATTTAAGTCTGAGATCACACCTTGGCCAGACAGGCTTCTCTGAGACGGATGAGCTCACAGAGCTCCGAGACGACTCCGCAATGGAAACATTTCGAGGATTGGTCAGTACAAGCGAGTTCGCGCTTGTTTTCTTACCTGTCTCCATGGCATGATCACCGTCGTGCCTTTGGTAATCATCAAAGCGACTGTGCGTGCATGATTGGAACGCGGCAGCCAGTCTGCTCTTGTGATGAGAGTGTCTCTGGCTAGAGACCCCGTTGATGTAGTCTCCCAACGTGCACAGCAGCTCTTGGAAGGTTCTCCTGTTTACGGAACAATGAAGTCAAAGTCTTTCCAGAATTCGTCGGTTTCCAGGTACCTTCAAAGTTGAGTGAAGGGGCAGTTTCTCCTGCCACAAAAAAAGTTTCAAAACTGCAAGCCCCTGTCCGGACCAACAAGGCTCAAGCTGCTCACTCCAGGAACGCAGTAATGATTCAGAGGTGAAGATAAAAGCGGTTCCTTTCGGCAAGAGTTATTGCGGGGCAAAACACGATGATCCTCATTCTCATGATTTGAGAAGACGTCAAAAATAAAAAACTTTGTCAGAAAAGCAGCAATCTGCTCAGCACAAACGATTTTTTGTTGTCTGAGAGGTCTGCTCCCGAGTTCAAGTTTCAAGTTGACTTTGCAGACTTTTAAGCGAAAAAGTAAGGGATCCTGGTCATGAAATCTAGCTCGACAGAAAACCGTTCGGTTCCCTTGGACGAGGCCTGCAGATACCCAAACCCTTAGCTTCTTAACTGCTTGGGAGGTCACACTGTAAGGGTCATGAATGACACTGCTTCCTTGTGCGCAAGAATCTTTTCATAAATCCTCTGGTTATTCAAATCACCAGGATTCCAAATCACCTTTTTTGGCTGGGTGACAATCTCTAGGACCCTTAAGTGCACATTGAGCTTGAGGTTTTCGGCAAACTCCTCAACCTGACCCGTAGGTTTTGGGGGCTCGAGAGGAGTTGAGCTTAATTGTCCGGATACTATGCAGTCTGAGCATCCAACCAAAATGCTGCCTGGTAAGCTCCAGAGTGCCACACAAGAACTCCAAGCTCAGTTTGCAGCTTTCATCTTCTGATGTATCTCGTGGTTATTGTACATAAGCCAATTGCATCTGGTTGAAAAGCTCTTTCCAAAACGCAGCAAGCTTGTCACAAACAGATTGCTTCCTTTCCCTGGCATAGCTGCAAATCAATCAGGCCCTCAAAGGGCAAACATGTCAAGCTGGTCATTTTTCATTGGGCAGCCAATCGTGAATAAATGTATTCGCATATTGAGGACATACCTACGACTGAATTTGCCCTCCTCTGCATTTGTATTCGTGGCAAACGAATGCAAACCGTCCAACCCCTCCATGTGCTTGGAAACCTTCCCCATGTCTTGCAAGATCCTAAACACAGAGGGTGAGGCCTGGCCTGTGCTGAGGAAACCCTGGACGGTCGGCTGAGAGCTCGGCTTTATGTTTGCACCAGTGGCGCCTCTATCTGCACCCAATGCTTCAGCTGTCAGGCCCTTTGCGTGTTTGCTTGAAGGCAGGAGCGAAAAGTCGAAGGCGTTCTCCTTCATATGAGCGAAGGCTGCCATGTTTGAGCCCCTCCAGGACAGGGAACAGCCACAGTAGAGCTTCCCAGCATACTCTTGAAAGACGCAACTCTCTCTGGAACCATCTTTCAGGGTGCAGAACACTGTTGCTTCGGGGAACTGAGTTCACAATCAAGGTAGGCTTTCAAAGACGTTTGGAGAGCATTTGGTCGACTCTGAAGCAGCGTTTTGGACTAGCTGGCTCTCATTGACTGGGGGCAGCGGAACCAACGTGGCTGAGCCTGAGGCTTCGGCAGCTGACTTTCAGCAAGTATTTACTTACACCAACTCCGCTGCTGTCCTGGCAGCAACAGATTCAAAGACGAAGTCTGGTTGCGAGTCCGCTTCTGCTGGCAATCAGTTACAGGTAAACAATCTTCCTTCCAAACTTGCAACAATGCAGGATCCTGTAATTCAACGTTCAAATTAGGGGAGTTTTGTTAGAACTTGACGAGGATAAAGATCTTATTAGGATTAGGTATCGCACCTGTGCGCTGAAAGCGTATGTACATAAAGCCTACCTAAGCGGAGTAGCCGGAAAACCGTAATGTTATGAAGTTGACGTGTAGCCAGGTGAGTGGCAGGCAGCTTGAATTGTTGCTGGATATGTACTTGCTGTACACAGTGTTACTCTTTGGAGCTGTTGTGGGACCTTTTTTGTGAGCCGGGCGCCCCTCACTCAGGTCTCAGAGTCAGTCAATCACAGTGCCTACTTGGGCCTTGCTTTTGCATATGTGCATGAAGTTAAAGACATTAACTAGTTCATGAAGACATTTCCGAGATCCTTTCTTACTTACCCAGTGGTTTGATTCAAAAAGCGCGGGCTTACACAGACCTACATGCCGGTGTGCATTAGATTTAGATCATTCATATCCAATCAAGATGTACAGCTCGTCTTGTGATGCCTAACTTGAAAAAGTGGCACCAGGCATCAGTATAGATGTGTAAGTAGGTAGGTAGGTATGTCCCCATACTACGAGTACCTACGAGTACCGCCTCAGTCCCGAGAGCGATCAGATCACTGGCAGATGTCACTCAAAATATCTCGTCTAGTCATGATTACGATTAATCAACCTCCATATTGACGTGACCTTTCAACTGACCCTAAGTACATGCAGCGTGTCATTGTGGTCCAAGGACACTTTCTGTGACGTGACTTCGAAAGACATCATGAAGTGCCAATACTGCACTGTGCTGGCAATCATTTCGTCTGTTTTATGTATGTGACAGTCCGTGAAGCAATACAAACTACCGTATCAACACATGATCAACACGCAAGCAATTACATTGCAGCTGAGTCTATCAGGGTACATGATAGGTAGAAGGATGTCAGTGGAGCCTACGAATCTTTGTTTATCTGTACGTTGGTGACAGTTTCCCGAAGTTGAAACCGTTTCTCTTGTTTGCTATTGCCAAACAAGCTTCGCATGCAATTGCAACGCAATTGAAAGGCGCAAAGAACAATTTCTTTGGGAAGCGCGAAGGGGAAGCACTGCAGAACGCTACGAGAGTAGCGGCCTGGGCCCCACGGTCACGAATTTATTATTATGAGAGCATTATGGCACAGCGTGCCCGTTCCCGGAACGCGAAGTCAATAGGCTAAGCTAGCCTACGCGAACCAACGATTGTTAGAGTGTTACTCGACATGTCTCAGACCGTGGGGCCCTAAAGGCCGCTACGTACAGCTAAGTATGACTAAGGACAGCGTTTAACCGCTAAGAGTCTACCGCTACCACTCAGTCAACTACAACTGTTGCAAATTGGTGCCCCGTCCGCCGCGCGCACCAGTAAAAACCCTCCGCCGGATCGGGCCGCTGGAGCGGAGCCACGTCGTAGGCTGGTAGGGAAAAGGTCTGCGCGCGGCGGACGAGGCGCGACGCGGCCGCCAGGGTTGACGGAGTGGTAGCGGCGACTCCGAGCGGAACGCGGCCGGAACAGTCTGCACGGAAAAGGAGCGTGCGGAAGTACAAGAACTAGGGCGGGTGGGTAGGGAAAAGGCGCTACTGAAGAGATGCGAACTGCTTGTGCTAAACTTCGGCAGAATGACGAAGACGAATGCACGCATTCGCTTAAGAATGCTGCTGACGCGCACGCGGCCGCGTGCGCGCAGCGCACACTTTGGAAAAGTGGCGCGGCGGTTCGCGCCAAGAGAACCGAAATTCTCCACTAATTGCAATCGTGGAGAATTCGCAATTTCATGCAGAACTTTATCAGAGCTCAGTGCCGGCTAACTAACCTAAAGGCTGGGCATCAGTCTCGAGCGTCGATGTTTCAATAAGCCCATCATAAGCCGTCGATCTTCGTAGAACGCGCGCAACCCTGCCGTCCCGTTGTCACGGGCTCATTAATTTGGGGCCAGCCGGCCGGCATTGAAAATTGCTGACGTCAGATCCATACTATACTGACCAAACTTGAAACCTGGTTGAAACCCTGGCCGCCATGTATCTTAGAGCCGGCCGTGACGGGCGCGGCGACGGCCGATCGATCTCCTTCGCGCCTAGGTGCATGATGCCCCGTTGGATTTTGAAGTCTGATCGGAACCGGCCTCGTCCATACGGTACATACCGTATTACACGTGACCACTGACTGGCCCGGTTGAGTCCGAACCGAAAGCGGGAGTCAGTGCTCTCTGGTGTCACTGTCAGGGCTTCGTACTCGAAGTTGGAAGTCTGAAGACATATTGCAGCAAGCCTGCTGCAGCTCCTTGCCAAGGTCCTGCATTGTGATCCTCCTCTTGGTTTCTACTTAAGACTCAGAGGCAAGCCTAGGTTGTCTGGGTTGTCGCCCTTGCAAAGACACCCTTACGGTGAGAGCGTTGCGAACGTGCGCGGCTGGGTGTCAGTATTTGTGGGCTGCAAGATTTGGTTGTTTTCTGAGCGCGTGAGCTGCCTCCTTCATTGTGTAGGCGATGTGCTAGACGTGCTCCAAGATGGGAGACCAGCAAGTGCAAGCCGGCCGCACTGACGGCGTGACTGCGCGTGTCAAAAATGCGGCACAGAAGTCAGAGGCCCAGGTACGGTGCCCAGACATATGGAAGCATGCGAGGCGAGGCGATGCTTGGTCGCAGAGGGAACTGGGTCTTTTGTATAGCAAAGGTTACATAGGCCAAGATTATGAAGCTGCAGCTCATTGGTATAAGAAGGCTGCCAGCCAGGGCGACGCAGTGGCACAACGCGAACTTGGCCTGTTGTACCAGTGTGGCCATGGGGTTCAGCAGAGTTACGAAGAGGCGATAATCTGGTTCAAGAAGAGTGCTGACCAGGGGGAGGCACTGGGGCAATGTAATTTGGGCAGAATGTACGGGCGTGGCTACGGGGTCCAGCAGAATTACGAGGAGGCGGTAAACTGGTTCAAGAAGAGTGCTGACCAAGGAGAGGCATTTGGGCAGCTTTGTTTGGGCGAAATGTACGGGCTTGGCTACGGGGTCCAGCAGGATTACGAGGAGGCCGCATCCTGGTTCCAGAAGAGTGCTGACAAGGGCAGTGCAAGAGGTCAGTATGCTCTTGGCGAATTGTACGCACGTGGCCATGGGGTCCAGCAGACTTTTGATAAGGCCTTATACTGGCTCCGGAAAAGTGCCGACCAGGGCGATGCAAGAGGTCAGGCTGCACTTGGCGAGTTGTATGAGCTAGGCCACGGCGTCGAGCAGAGCTGCGAGGTGGCAGCGTGCTGGTATCAAAAAGCTGCTGACCAGGGACATGCATTGAGCCAGTTCAATCTTGGGGAATTGTACGCGGAAGGGCTGGGGCTCCCGCAGGATTGGCGCAAGGCTTTCGCTCTCTTTGAGGCAGCGGCACGCATTCCTAAGAGGTTGGATGCACAACTATCCCTGGCATGGTTGCTGTGGACAGGGACTGGGGGTGTGCAACAGGATAGGGTTCGCGCAGAGGCCTTGTGCGCAACAGTGCGAGACACAGAAGGGTACAAAAAGAAGTTGGCTGGCAACACAGTAGTTGGTCCGTTTTGGCCCGGCGTGCTGGCATGGTTTAACAACTGGGTGGAGCATGGTAGTGATGGTAAGGAGGCACTTCTCGAAACGCCCAAGTCTCTGCCAAGCAAGCTTTCAGAGTTGGAGGCAGGTCCCTTCTTAGCTTCCCAAGAGAGCCCCACCTCTCCTCCCGAAGCGGAAGCTGAAGCTGATGGCAGGGGCAGTGCAATGAACCCTCCTGGAGATTCCCCGTTGGCAAGGGTGAGAATTATTTTACAACCTGGTTGACACTGTAACCCTAGGAAGTGAAGGCTGGAACCAAATTCGTTTGATGGTGTCAGGGTTGCAACCCTTTAATCGGCTCGGTTGTTCTCGTTTCATTGATCAGATTAGTACAGTTTTGGGGAAGTAGCTGATTGTGGGCAGATGCCCTGGACAGGTTTCTCATTGTTTCAGTCACTGGTAATACATCATGTGACATTAGCTTTAGTATGTTTATGAGTGGACTAGGATGGGGCTTCCACCTCATAGCACAACCACTCATTGGCTCCACTCGAACTGGAACAGCAGTACCTTCCAGATCGGTGTGGTACAAGGGGGTAGGTCGGGTGGTTTCACTGATGCACAATCTGCTGAGTCACCCCCCTCGAGACATTACTGTGACCACATTCTGTTGTCCCCCTGGAAGGGGACTTTGCAACGACGTACATGGATCAAATCGTATTCCAGTATAATGGAACTCTCCTCCACCATCGCCCTTTGAGGAATGATAGGACCCACATTTTCTCTTTGTTCTTGAAAGGGACCACAAGTTAAGCTGCTTCCTGATTGCAAGCATCTTCTTTGGTGCAGTTTGAGGACATTACAGCACCTGTCTTACCCTCGCCCGGTGCTCTGACGGGCTTGCTTAATGGCCAAAAGCCTGCAGAAGGCGAACCAAGTTCGTCTGCCAAGGATTATTCTGCAGAAGAACGTGACGGAGGCGAACAGCCAAAGGACGATACAAATCCGTACGATGCAAGTGTGGCGGGACACGGGGAGATGCTGAAGGAGCTCAGAGTATTTTTGGAGAGCAGCGGCGGCTTGTCCAGCTTGCCGGTGGTGCCAGACGAGAGGTCGCGCTGTTTGCTACAACGGCTCCTCTCTGACAAGAAGCGTCTCGTTGAGGCTGAGGAGCGCATGAAACGGAGTCCTGAGGCGTCAGCTTACTTTACGGAGATGCACTGGCGCCTAGGGGATTTGTTCGTCGGAGCACAGGCGTTGGGGAGCGGGAAAGTGCAGCCCGCGCCGTCCATGCCCTTCGTTTCCGTGGTACTCACGTCGGCGTAGCACGTGCTTAGCGAGCTGCCGTTCTTGAGGGCTGCAGCGGGGATGGCTAATACTGGCTTTCAGGCATGGGACGGCGCACGTGTGTGCAGCGCAGCGGAGAAAGTGTGCCGGGTTGCGCCGGCGGGGTTGGCGCAGCAAGTCGCGCACGCGGTCACGTTGGCGCTCGCGCTTGGGCGTGAGGAGGTGGTTCGGGTGTTGTGGGGTGGGGGGGTGGGTATCACTTTCTCAGCCACCCAGACGGTGCGGCAGCAGTGGGGCATTCTGACGGGATTGTCGAACCGGGAGGCGAGGATTCGGGGCCTAGTAGAGGACGACCTTGCTCTTCGAAAGCATTCTCGCCAAAGAGGTCCAAGGTGTTTCTGGGGATACGGACGGGGTGGAGGTCAGTCGGCAGCTGATTGAGTTGGGGCTTCAATCCAAGGCAAGCCCAGTGGCGATTGGGGGCGTGCCGGCACCAAACCCTCCACTTAACCCGGGAAACTCTGGTCCGAACAACCCCGCCGTTGGGGTGATTGCAGTGCAGCGGACAGGGTCTCCTCCCAGCGCGAGTGGTGGGTTTGGTTCCGGGTTAGATGCTAACGACGTGAGGGCGCTCCATGATCAGATCAAGGAGCTTGAGTTGAAGCAGTTGGCGGATGGCGCGGAGGTCCGGCGCCTCAGAAGCGACTTAACCCGGTTACGGAGGGGAGTTTCCGAGGCTACCCCAGGGGGCGAGCAAGGAGACCGCACGATGTTGATGTTGCAAGCGGATGGGGCCGACGAAGTCGGGGGACTCGCTTGGCAGATACGGCAGGTGCAACAACAGTTGGACGACCATCAGGCGACTCTTGTTAAGTTGAGAGCGGAAGCGGGGTCGAGGGGACAGAGGGTCTCAACGGTCGAGGTGCGGTTGGAGAGGGATTCAAAGGGACGGACGGTTCGCAACACGAGGTGGTTCGAGATGCAGGTGGGTTCTGGTTTTTGGTCCGACCTTTGACGGTGTATTGTATGCATTGGCACAGTGAGGGTAGCAACTGGAGAATGTGATGCCAGCCTGCAGGGGTTCCAAACGCTTTGGAAGAGGAAGCACTAAAAAGCTTGAACCATTGTTTGCCTGATTCTGAGTTCCAAACTTGAGCGGTACTGGCACTGGGATCGAGGTTGTGTCCTCTTTGGTTCTCTTAGTTCCAACGCACAGCGGAGGAAACAAAACACCCGGTTTCTTGGGACCTATCTCTAGCAACCGCGTATACTGAAGGATGCGTCAGCAACCAGATAGGGGCAAGAGGCCCTTCACTCACAAAGAGGGCGTTACTACTCTGTCGTTGGCGGATACACATGCTCCGTGGCTTATCCGATAATGCTGTTGCTTGCAGAGCACGGGTGGCAACCATTAGCAAGGCGTAGGTTGAGCTTCCTTTCAGAACCAGATGCAAAGAGCACGTGTGGTTTATTTATTTCCTATGGAAAAGAACAGTCGCTTCAGATGGGCTAGTTCGGTAGTGGGACTAGTTACAAGAATCCCTCTCAAAAGCATGCGGCAAGCATAGGGAGAAAGTGTAAGTATCTCGCAACCAGGTTTTTATCAAGGATTCGTTCAGCAGATTGATACCAAGCCAGTACGGCGCCCTTCAATGAGCATTTATAGGACATGTATCAGACAATATTCAAGATAGGGTGTCAAATTGACGTAGCGATTCGTCATTCTCATTGCATGGCAGATCCAGAACGTCACCGTTTAAAGCCAGGCTGTGAACAGCTATAACATCGACGCGAGTCCGAGTCCAACGCTGCACGAGCCGCGCAGCACTCATGCACTTGTGACCTGAGAGTGTACGTCGTATGCTAGTAAGCCGCCCCTAGCTGCGCAGCCGAAGCACATCGACTGATCGCGATGTCGTGGAGAGTCTTACATATCATTGCATATGTGCATGCCTTGCCGCCAATGCCAACATGAGAGTCATTGATCGAAGACAATGATGATCCCTGACGAGATAGCATGTGATGCATGATACATGCCTAGGCATCTTCAATGTACAGAAGGCTTGCGATCGGATAATGTCCGAATCGATGTTCACCAGCCGGTGGCATGCAATTGATATAAGCACGGTGTACGATCATCCATACGTTACGACGGTGCAATTCTGTACGACTGCACGTGCCTGCTGTTCCGCTCATCGGGAAATTAGTGGCACTCACTAAACGCATGGATCATCGGAACACTGACCAAGTCGGAAGCTGAGGCAAGCAGCGGATACCGAAGTCTGGCCCTTGCTGGCGTAGACGCGAAATGCTGTCCCGATGATCGGACACGATCAGACAGGTGCACGTATGCGGCTAAGCTTTGACAAGCTCTTGCAGTCGTTCCAGAAACTCTTCTTTTCGACCCGCCGTGCTGGGCATCTTCCGTAAATGGTCTAGCAGCATCCGCGCCTTTTCATCTTCTGACGAGCTTTCCGGTCTTGCTTTTGTTTGATGAGAGGGTTCGTAACTGGACGTTTCGGCAGTCTGCTCTTCGTTGACTGCTGCTGCATTGCTTGGTTCCAATTCAACCTCTTCCGGAACGGCTGTCAGTCTTCGCCGTTTGTGGCTTGCCCTCTCCGTCACTTCGGCTTCCATTTTCGCAGCCATGTGCGCAGCCCGCAAAACAACCGGGTCCGGAATCTGCAAAGGACGAGCGGCGAGAGACAGAGTGGATAAATGGACAAGGACGGCACACAGGTGTGAGAAGCGCCGAAGACTGGGGGAAGCAGAAAGTCATTGCCGTTGTATTGGTTACGAAAGCCGACTCGGAAGTCGATATGACGTCGCGCGACCTCCTTTCGATCGAGCATAAGAGTGAAGGGAGCGCGAGGGTGAGATCTGATGAGAAGAAGTTCACTTCACGAAAATTGTGACAGTTTGAAATGCACAGCGGACGGTGTTTGATGAAGGAACAAAAGCTCTTTCCCAGATCCACTTGAAAAGCGTCAACCACAAAACAAAAGGGACTACTCCGGAAGATTCCCCGGAAAGATCAGACGGATGCAATATGACGCATTTTGTACAATCAATATGGCACTTCGCAAAGCATTCCCTGCGCCGAAGGCCGACGGTGTTCGATGAAGGAACAAAAGCTTTACAGACCGTGGCGTTTGTAGTGAAGCACGCAGAGGAGCCTGTTAAATCAGCGCGACCATCAGCACAATCTAGACGTTCTTCCCTTCAACAATCACCCTTTTTTCATGCCGCGTCGCAAGGAAGAGCAACTCCAAAAGAGAGACCGTTGGCGCTCACCTCCGCCAGACGTGCCACGTGGAGCCCAAAGCTCCTGGGGGAAAGCCCCGGGACCAGCTTGTACAGAAACGTCACTTTCTGGTCGGCCTCCTGCTCCCGTGACGTCGCCCCCCCCTCGCCCTCCCCTCTTGCCACGTCAGCACCGCCCTCCGAGCCGCCACGTGGCGCCCGGTGCGTCGCTTCTTCGGCCAGATACGACACAAAGTACGTCCCCACCTCCGCCGGGAACTCCTTCCTCAGCTCCGCGATCTGCGGGTAGTGCGTCACGAACAGCGCGAGCGAGCGTTGCTCGGCCAATAGGCTATGCAGCGTCGCATACGCTATGGCGACGCCGTCCATGGTGCTGGTCCCGCGCCCGAGCTCGTCCATGATCACGAGCGAGCGCGCGCTCGCGCCCCGGAGGATCGCGCCGGCTTCGGACAGCTCCTCGAGGAACGTGCTGCGGCCGCGCTGGATCGAGTCGGAGGCGCCCATGCGCGTGTGCACGTTGTCGAACACGTGGAGGGTTGCGGAGTCCGCGGGAACGAATGAGCCCATCTGCAGAATATGCAAGGATGCTTCTCAGATTCTGAAGTAAACATCTTGGTCAGCTTGTTTGAAACTGCGCGCTGTCGAACACGTGGAGCGTTGCTGAGTCGGCGGGAACAAACGAGCCCATCTGCGGAATGGAGACGTTTCTTAGTCTTCAAACACTTGCGTGGTCTCAGTGCAGCTCGTGTTAACAGGGCACGTTGTCGAGCACATGGAATCCGCGGGTACGAACGAGCCTCATATGCGGAGTCGTAAGCACCGGCTTTGAACGCGGCTTCCCGACCTCGCAACCTTGCGACCAAGCAGCATACGCAACGTTGTGATGAGTCTGACAAAGAAGCCACTTCCCTCCAACTCACGCTAAAATCAACTCCGTAAAGTTCAATGTCTGTTTGCCTCCAATCTAATGTAAGGTGCACATGAGAACCGTGACAAGAAACCATTGGAACCACAAACTATCAATAAAGGAGGGCAAAAGCTTACGGAATTCGGACATGGCAGCAGTAACGCATGAGGGTTTTGGATGTTGTCGAACGCGAATCATTGCAAGGCTCAGGAATTATATACCCACCTGAGCCATGATGACGATCAACGCCACCTGTCGTATGTACACGCTCTTGCCGCCCATGTTGGGCCCCGTGATGATCTGGCACCGCTCGCCAGTCGCCGTCAGACACGTGTCGTTCGGCACGAAGTTGTCCTTGAGCGTCGCTTCTAACACGGGGTGCCGCCCGCCGGTGATCCGCAACTGGGGGGGTTCCTCCTGACTGACGAAGACTGGGCGGACGTACCCCTGGTTCTGAGAAAGGATGGCCAAAGAGTGGAGGCAGTCGAGAGCGGCGAGGGCTTGCACTGCGGCGCGGAAGTCAACGTAGTGCTGCGATAAAATGAGGGAACACGTCAGCACGACGTCATGTTGCGGACAAGAATCGAAGGTGGGCTTTCTATTTGGCGGGGACGATGTTCTTAATTAATCTCCGCGATCCGTACAACTGTACCGGTCGACTTGCACAGTGCAGGCGGCTGCAAATGGGCTTCTCGTTATACCCATGTTCGTTGCCGCCCCGCTCTTTCGATGGAATCGTGCGACAAAAAATCGTTGCCCACAGCAAGGCGCCTCTCCTATACTTCGCAGACCGACTCACACCGGGACCCAGATCCGTAGATTCGTCCACCTCAGTCGATCCTTGTCATCATTTCCACGTAGTCAGCGTTTTCAATGACGGTAACGCAGGCACAAGAACACCAGCAATCAGAAAAACGACGTAAGCAGAAGATGTAACAGGTCACCCCTAGCCTCTGAAAGTGTGGCCAGCAGACTTCCTTTGTGGCTCAATACGCCCAAAGGTCAATTCATTGTCCGGATAATGGAACGACGAACAAGACTTGATACTTTCAGGCCATTTTAACGGTGCAGCATTCACTTGCCTCTGCGAAGTCGGCCAGGAACGCATCCCACGCTCGGTTACAGGCGGCGGTCAGCTCCTCGCGAGCCACCGCCAGGCTCTCAAACGCCTCAAGCACCTCGGGGGGGTGGTACCGGATCTGCGCCTTCGTCGTGCTGACCTGCGCGCGGAGGACGATGACGTCAGCGATGACGGGTGGTAAAATTGTGCTCCACCGGAACCAGAGAAAGAGGGACCAACGAACCAAAGCACCCTGCTTCCAAAGCAGATACGACGTGTTTAAATGGTAGAACGGGTTGGGTAGCGGATCCATCTACTCAGTCTGGTGGTCTGTACGTTCCGGTTATGCGGTTATCAGCTTGCAAAAGTGAACATCAGACGTGAAGCAGACGTGAAGCAGACGTGACGCAGACGCTGGGAATCGACGAGGGCAAACCCCGGTGCAAAATTCCGGTGCATACCGAGACCAACAACTTGGACCGCTTCAAAACCGTTGAAAAGCGACACGAGGTTCGCTTTTTGATCCATTTCAAAACCCGTTCTCGCGCCAAGGCCCCCGTAGACAGATCTCTAACCGAAACTAGGATTGCAAGTCATCAGAGATATGTAGCGAAAGACCAAACGAATGCGCACCTTGATCCAGTCTGCGGGTACCCTCTGAGCCGGGGGCGCCTCGACGAGGTAGTCCGTGCCCAGAACGCTCTTGTACTGAAGACTCGGATTGCGCAGCAGCTTGCGGAGTTGCGGCAGCAGGTCGTCGAGCTCGCGCTCACAGGCGGCGATGCGCTCCTTGCAGCTGGCGACCTGAGAAGAAAAGGTTGTTTAGTCTACGAAGGCGTTTTCTGAGATGCTCGCAATATTTCAGGTATTTTATACCTTTGGTGAACTTGCCAAACGGCCCAATGAAAACGAGAGAGGTTTGTCTCAAATTTTACCATTGCTCCAACATCCAACTGTCATCTTCTTGCGGATAACAACAAACGACTACTAAAGGAGCCTGTGGCTATCCGATGAGAAACAGACCTGCCTTGTTGAACTTGGTTACTGTTGCCGCAGACGCCTTCTCGAGCTGCGGACTATTACTTGCTCGTTATTTCGCTAAAGCAAGAGATTCTCCGCTCTCCGCAGCTGGCAGTATGATAAGAAAACCGCAACCGAGATGCTCGCCCGGGAACCCTTTTGCTCGGCGCAGCGGTAGGTTCTATCTGAAGACAGACACGTCCAAAAATAATGGGTCGCCCTGAAGCTGCTCCAGAAGAATAGCTTAGTGCTAGTCTCACCTCCGGAAACCGGCCGTTCTCGCAAACGAACAGGTTCGTCTTGTCGGCCGCCGGCACGCTCCGCGCCGCATTCGCGTCCACGCCCGCGAGCAGCTTCTTCGCCTCCCGGACCACCGTTGCTGACGTGGCAGCCGCCAGGAGCCGCCTCAGCAGCGGCGCGCGCACCCCCGAGCCGCTGACGTCATCTGCCACGTGTCCCTCGGAGACAGGCACGTGGCCGAGCCGGCGGGAGACGGCCAGGAGCGACTGGATGACGGAGACGAACTCGGACGGGGTCGCCGTCCGGTGGAAGAGGCGCGTGATGCCGCGCTCGACGTCCGGCATCTTGCCGAGGCTGCCCAAAATTCCTGCAATGTCAGATGACGTTAGAACGATAGCTGTGTTGTCTTCCCATGTTCTCTTCGACCATTTCCCCCTCTCGCCGAGATGCTCCGGACGACAGTATGACCATTGGTCCTGGATAACCAATGTGTCACATGCGTTTCCTTCTTTCGAGCGTATAAATAGCAAGGCTGGCTGTTCAACTGACGGAAAGGAACTGCCCTTGTGACTTGTTCGCCTTAACATCAAGGACAACAGACAAGCACTTGAACCTTCGGACGGCAGTCACCGACTCAAACATGTCTTCTCTTGGACGGACACCGAAACATACTCCCACAGTCCCCAGAACCTTTCTTGTATCTCCTAAAACTGTTTGAGATCCCTTCAACATATATATGGAAGGAATCGTCAGACTACGCGAGAAAAGAAACACTCACGGAAAAAAGTATGCTGACCACCTGCGAAAATGTGTGTCTACCATCGAGAAAGAGAACTGAGGGAAATAGACGTCAAAACTGCGGTCGCTCTCGCCGAAAACCGTCGGTTCCTGGTGTATGGCTATGCAGAAGAGTACACAATTCCAGAATAAGAATCCGTCTTTTCCTTACCTGCCAGCCCCCCCACACTCCCCTCCGCGGCGGCAGCCGCTGCCGCGGCGTTCGCCCCGCCCCCCCGCCCACTCCCGGGGTACTTGTTCTCTAAAGCGGACGTGCTCAGAGAGCCCGCCAACTCTTGGACGGCGTCTGCGCGAGCCTTGATCATGTCGAGGTTGCGAAGCGGGTGACAGATCTGAAGGACACGAGGTGTTTGGTCCAGTCTAGAAAATTTGCAGAATCCGGAGAAGAGGTGCAAGTCATAAGATGTCTCAGGTGGCAAAAGGGGCCCTCGTGCGGCGGAAGCGGAGAGCGGGACTAAGAGTATGTGACAGGGCTTGAGTGAGAGATATATTCGAGATACTGGGTTTGTCTTTTGGACCGTTCGATTGATTAGCTTTGGGGCCAAAGTGTCGCCAGTGCTACTTGGTTTTCAGCAAAGGGCAATCCTATGTCCTTCAATCCAGAAACCGATAATCCGGTCATTGCTCAGTTGAATGATTACCGGCGACCAGGAAGGACTCTTCGGGACGCCTTTGACTTCGTTTCCGTGCAATGGTAGCCAAACCCCAAAAGTCAAAGGGAAACCAGTACGCACCCAGTGCTGCAGCAGGCGCCCCCCGAACGGCGTGCTTGTCTGGTCCATTAGCCAGAGGAGGCTGCCCTTCTCGGTGCCGTCCGCGCTGTTGCGCAGGATCTCCAGCTGGCGCAGCGCGTTGGGCGAGAGGCACATCTCCTGGACCGCAGCAAAGGGCCGGAACGATGCGCCTAACCGGAGCACCTGAGCGGAAGGAAAAAGAACGTTGGCTTGCGGGCCGGGTACGTACGTGCCTCTATTCGGGTGCTGACGTCTTCAAGGACTCAACAAAGTGCGCAAGCCGGATCGCGCTCCTGAGAAGGAGGGGATGAGAACGAGAAGCACCTGCGTCGGTTGTTGGGAGTCGCTGAAATGCTCTGTGTGCAGTCGGACATTATATGTTCCAAAGAGAAGCGGCTAGGATGCGTTTTCGGAGAGCATAGCGTCGACTTTCGTTTCGGATGCGGCTCCTGATACTCAATTCCCGCCGACCTTTGCGTCACAATCGTCGTGAATCGCTTAATCCAGCCAGAATGTCGCTGCACTTTCCGTTCTTGAAGAGATACTGACTGATAACGATGGCCGAACACATTGCACCTGCCCGGCGAATACCTCAAGAAGAGCCAATAAAGCTACGTATCCACTTTTCGAGCCCACATAAGGAGCTCGTAGTCGCCGTGAGCGACTCAAAAGGATGAAACCCCACTCACGTCTTCCAGTCCGAACGCCCTCAAATAATCCAGCGCGAGCGCGAGCGCCTGAAGCACCAGATCCGGCAGCCCCAGCACCGTTTCCAAACTCTTCGCATTCCTTTCCTCTTCCTCAGCAGTCTCTCGATCCGCATCCCCCCCCATGGCTCCAAGAGTCGCCTTGGCCCCGTCCTGCGCCCCCCGCCGCTTGCTGCAGTAAAAGTCTGCCACGTAGGACGAGGCGCTCCCGCCCTGGAACTTGGCGCGCGAGACGCGTTCCGTGCGGACGCCGCTGGGGTCGGCGAAGTCGCGGAGGAGCTGCGGGCGTGGCAGAGACGGGGTCTAAGGTCAGTTGCTAACTTTTGAGGGTGTCGGTTGTCGAAATCAGAACCTGCGAAGGGTCCTGAGCGAAAGTAACAGGGGGACAAAAGCGGAACATCTGTCGGGGTTCAGCGCTTGTCATGGTTCCGGCTGTTTGAGACAACGGTTTTTGGGCTTGAGACAGGATTAGGTGACGGGTATGGCCCCTCCAAGCGCTCCGGTCAAACTTCCTCCGCGTTACAGACCTGGATGCGAATGACGAGCGGCAGAAGACTGCCATATTTTCGAAAAGCGGATCAAAACGCTCACTTTTTCCGTGGGTGCCGAGATCGGGTCCGCCAGGAGCAGCTCCACGGGCGCCGCGGAGATCATGCACGACTCCAGGTCGGACCGCATTACCGTGTCCTTGAAGTGTCCGTACATGACGTCACCAGTCGCCGTCTCCACCGCCACGACCCCAAAAGTGGCGTCGAACCCCCCCGCCAAAGTGGAAGGCCCCTCGGGCTCTGCCGCCATTTCGTCTTCCTCTGCCTTTAGAGGGGCGCGCCCCGGCTTTTTATTGAGGTCGAGAGTCTCCTCTGCCAGAAAGAGAGTAGAATGAGCAAGAAGGAAGTCTGATGGATTGCTCTCACATACGTCTTGAACATGCTCCCAAAGTACACAGACGTTGACGTGGTGCGAGGTCGGAGGGGTCGAGAATGAGGAGGTTGCACTAACATCTAAGAATGGGAAGTATTGGAAGACCGAGAACTTTCGTTTGACGTCCCTCAATCAAGAGACACACCCTCTGAAAGAGCAAGCGGCATGTCAATCGCTGCAAGGAACAGAGGGGCTCGTATGCTGCACAACACCTCTTTTCTACTAGCTCGCGGACTCAACATTTTCGACTATACCTACGTTTACATGAGTGCACTTTTATCCTAGCGCCCTTTCACAATCACAAGTCGATGAAGAAGAACGACCCCCAGACCAAGCGGTCAGTGTCAGTCACAAGTGTTTCAAGCTCCTCACCTGCTATGCACATGAGGTAGCTGCTGAGCCGCCCCTTCCCGACCGCATCATCTTGTGAGCCCCCTCCCAAATCCTCTCCCGCCTCCAAAGTGGCACGTGTATACAGAGCCGAGAGGCGCCGGCCAAAGAGGGCCGATTTGTTGGGGCCCTGCGACTTGATGGCGGCAGTCTCCGCCTGACGGACTACCCCCACCTGCAACCAGAATTGGTGCAGATATACTGAGTTGGGTTTGGGAGACTTGTATGGCTAGAATGACTCGATTGACTTGATTGGTTTGGTTCTTGCGAGTTGTGGAATGCGGAATGTGGAATGATGTAGGTACCCTGACATGGATTTGTAGGACTTCGTTGCAAATAAGATTGTTCCTTGAAGGCTTTGTTCTGGCAGATTTGAATGTAATGGAAAAGTTGCAAGCAGAGCGAGCAGGACACTTTGACTTCTGACAATGTCCTCACTGCCTTTCTGACCACAACAGAGAGCTTTCCTACCTTTGCGCTTCGAGAATTAAGATATGCAGGAGACTAGGACCAATGAGCTTCAAGAGCACGAACCGTATCGTCCACTCAGGATTGTGACAGAATCCCTTGCTATCATGACTGACAAGAGATCCGATAAAGACCCCGTTCTACAGTGATCAAAGGCGCACCTTAAACCCAGCCTCCACCAGGCGCCGCACGTGCACATGTAGGCGGTGCGTCGGCACGCTGGCTGTCAGAAAGTTGTGGTCGTAGTGTGCAAAGATGTTGAGCACGCGAGCCGCCGTCTCAGCGTCTTCGCCAAAGAAGCGGTACTTGTATCCGACCTCAACCATTAGTAGCACGTCTGGGTAACGCTTCTGGAGCTCAACGATCTGCAAGGATTTCGAGGGCCAGTACTGTAGTCTGATGGCTAATTTATGGAATTAGAATCTCCTGGGTGTGCGAGGGGTTTTATCGTACAAGCTCAAAAGCAACCTCATACCTCGTTTCATCTTCAAATGTATGTTCTACAACTACAAAAAGCAAACTTCTCGTGAGGTCTTTGGAGTAAGAAGCTCTTATTAGAATTCCATCTTCACCAGAACGATCACCAGCTCAGAGGCTTCATAAGCTGGCAGACACTTCCCTGTAACCATCTTAAAACCATCTCCTTCGAGGCATCAGTCGACCATGTAAACCAACGTTCCAAATCTGCCCCTAGTACTTCAAAAACATCTCCAATTGCCACCAGCAACATAGAATTCCATGTTGAAGTAACTGCAGAAAGTGTCCAACAACAAAACTTATTTAGCATCACCCACCTGTAACTCCAGTGGGGTGTACTTGACCCCAGGGCCGGTGAGCTGAGCCGCGCCTGTCCGCTCCGAAAGGCGCCCCTGGTCATCACTCCTTGCCAGCAGCTTCTCCACAAACTTTGCATGCCTGACTGGATCTGATTTGGGGAACGCCTGTTCAGGCTCCTCTCCCCTCTCTGGTGCAGCACCCTGAGTTGCCGTTTCCTCCATTGTCTCCTGCACCTCCTCCGTGATGTCAGCATTCTGCACCACTCCCGTGACGTCAGCATCAGGCACCACTCCCGTGACGTCAGCAATTGATGCTGCCCCTACCCTAGCTGTTGCCTCCCTATCCTCTTTTGCAACCTTGCGCCGCTTTGCAGATGAGTCCTCAGCCTCCTTGCTGACCTCTTTTCTCTTGGTCGACAGCACCTTGTCAGGGGATACCGTCATCTGACCCCTGTCGGACACACTCTTCCCAGGTGTCTGAGGTGGTTCATCTCGGACAGGCGTCAAGGAGTCCCTCTCCCCAGACAAACGCTTGTGCAGCGGTGCCGGAGCCCCAGCAGCCGGCTCGGCGGTTGCTTTAGGCTTTGGAGCAAAGAAGCGGGAGATCGCTGGCTGGTGTGTTTTAGGCTTCTTCATCTTGCTCAAGGTGAGGCCACTGCTGAAAAGCTTTGGTTGAGCTAGGTGGTGATCAAATAGCTGAGGAAGGAAGCATGGTGGTTTCACTTGAGCCACAGGCGAAGTTTGGGGATCTTCAGAGTACTACTCCCTGATGAACAGATGAGCCTGCACAAGGTGATGTGGCGGCATTGCACGCAGGCGGCCTTCTGCATAGGAGAGATTAGGTTGCCCTGTGTTAGTTGACCAATTGCATGTTTCGTCTCCCCTCGTTGCAATCAGCACCACTAGCACCACCTTCTAATTACCTTCTAGAGAACACTGCAAGCTGGTCAAGTTGGCACACAAAGCAAGCAACCTGATTGGCTGTTTCAAGCAGCTTGAGCAGGGACTAAAAAGTGCGGCCACACCAGCAGAAATCGTCTAGAAGTCCATAACTATTTCAAGGGACAAGAGCTGGAAAAAGATCTCTTAGCACAGCACAACTGGGCGTTCTGGCCCCTTGCCAGTATACTGCCGCATGCAGTGCCTGCTCTCTCCCGCCAAAATTCTTATATGTCAAAACTCAAAAGTTAAAGTAGGGTTATGTACCGTAAGTCTTGGTTAGGCAGGCTGTCACCCTTTTAGTGGCCCGGTTTCTATCACCCAGGGTATTGTTTGCTTCCAC
Source organism: Klebsormidium nitens (assembly GCA_000708835.1). NCBI lineage: Eukaryota > Viridiplantae > Streptophyta > Klebsormidiophyceae > Klebsormidiales > Klebsormidiaceae > Klebsormidium > Klebsormidium nitens. The sequence goes on from DF237225.1 coordinate 50,137, forward strand.
GTTTCCATTTCAACGAGTGCCCGGAAATTAATTATAGCCCGGTACGTAGCTGTACCGGTATGCCCCGTCACCGTGACCTTGCGTTGGTTAAGTTTGGGTTAAGCGACATCATGACACCTGCGCCAGCCTTCCTTCCGAGTCTGCAGCGGCAGCCTCCTGCCAGCTAGAGCACGAGAAGTTCTGCTGCTCTGCAAACTTCTGCCACTAGGTACAATCTGGGATTGCGAAGCCTGTTCTGGGCGTCTTCATAATACCAAATGCCTAACACACGTTTCTCAATTGCTAGTTGACCTTTCTTTGCAGTCCGCCTTCCATATCGTTGCCATTAGCACCAGGACTGGGTTCACGTCCGCTGGACGCTCGTCCGCTGGAACCATGGGAAAGCTTTGGGGCCGAGAGCCCCCTCTCATCTTTCTGTAGCGCTAAGCCAGGCTACCTAGATGAGGCGGCTCAAGCAGCCAGCCATGCGCTGGAAGCTGCCAGCTGGCGTCCTGGCATTGGTTGTTTTCGTGCTTGTTGTCCTGGTCAGGCAGGTCAGGTTCAAGCAGGGGGGTACGGTTTCAAACTGGTACAGCAGACCGCGGTTGACGGGGGCCAACTTTGGCGCGGTTGAAAGGGGCTTTGACGAGGGGGGGGCGCTTTGGTCGGCGCAGGATGAAACGACCAACGTAGAGGAAGAGGAGGTGAAAAGCTGGAAGGAACGCCTACGGCAAGCTGACTTGAACGGGGTTGGACGGCGGACGGGGAATGCCAATGATGGGTGGGCGGAACATTCGGACGGTCGCACGTCCGGACGTGGTCCGAGGCTATGGGTGTTTGTGTCCGTTTCGGACACGCATGGCGTGCACGGAGATGTCCATGTTCCGGACGGCGACGTCCTTGTCCATGCGGGCGGGTTCTCAAGGAGTGAGTATCAATCTGGATTTTAGGGTTTTATAATGATGGCTTCCTGCATTGTTCAAAGGGGTGTTTACACATCGCATGAAAATCTGCTACAGCTGGCAATAATACAGCTGGCGGAATGGTGGGAACCAATTGTTGTAGACCCCTGTTGCAGGCTCGTGACATTGCTTATTCATTCGTCGATGGAAGAGGTGGTGAGATGAATCTGGAAGGTACTTGCTTCCGCGCACAGATGCATTAGCAAATCGTACGGCAAAAGCGCACAAATGTGGGATTGTATGAGCGAATCGTAAATGGTTGGCATGATTGTTCGGTCACAATCAAGGCTGTAGCAAGTACCAAGAGGTAGGTCTATATGAGCAACTCGTTGCTCAAAGTAGACAGTCAAATGCCCCCCTGCACGCCATATTGCCACCTTCGATAACACGCATTCTGCATCAAACCTTTGGCATCATAGTTGGCACCGATCCCCAGTGTTTGCCGCCGGGACCCAGCAGAGACTGATTCTGGTTATGATATTGTCGGTGCACGGCAAGTGCTGTTCTCGCCCCTGGGTTGCCTGGTGGCGCCGATAGCCAGGCACCTCTCAGGTGGTGTACTGGCAAAATGACTGTTTTCGAATTTGATCACCAATGTCACAAAACTTGCCTAGAGCACCTGCTCAATAGGAAAGCTGTCCGATTCTGTGGAAACAAGTCCCGGTCCTGTGTCAAGTGGTCCAAGATACCTTTGTGAAGAGGACCTCAGTCTTCCATGCGTCTTTGCAGATGGGACTGTGGAGCAGTTGAGGGACTTCAATGATTGGCTGGGCGCTTTTCCCCACAGGTCAGCCGGCCGCTTTGTGTGTGTTTCATGTCCGGGGTTCCTACCTTGTTTCTCACATAGCGTACCCTTCCTCGTCCTTCATTCTTGTCCAGTTGCGAAGGTGGTACTGTTGAGGATTGTCTGCTTCTTTTGAATTGTTCGGCTCCAAAGGATTGGAAGAAGGTGCCACCACAGTGTCCGTCCACTGATCTCGCATCAGAAGTTCAAAGGTCAGACAAAAAGCTTGTTTCTCTGGGTCCACGTATTAGATGCCGATCCTCACGGAAGCGACTGCCGAGAAACGACTGGCAAAAAACGATTTGAAAAAAGTCCAGAAAGAGGAAAAGAAGGAGCAGCTATGAAAAGCAGTCGTGCCGAATCATTCCTCACTTCTTGGCACTTTGTTCCCGAACCCAGGTACAGAGTTTTGTTCCTCCCTGGAGTGGCTAACAGTTTGGCAGACAACAAATCGAACGTAGATTAATGTGAGGTGTGGCATTATGTAAAGAGAAAGTAAAAGAGAGAAAAGCGAGTATTGAACTACTTCTTTCTCCGGTTACTTTGCTCCGTCCAGGTACAAGATTCTGGTCCCCGGATTGGCAGATCTCGGTCCCGGCTCCGAGTCGCAGCCACGGCTTCGGGAGCTTCTCTCGCACGCGAACGCGATTCTTGTAGATAGCACGTTCGTCCTCCCCGGGGGGGTGGTCATTTACGGTGCGCCAGCGCCCCCCCCGGGCGAGGAGGACCTAGGAGGGGGGCCCAGCAAGTGGGATCCCATCCCCCTGAACGTGAGTGCTCCGCAAAAGCACAGTTTATGTCTCTTTTTTCCGTCCGTTCTTTCCCGTGTTTCTTTGGCGGTTGCGGAAGAATCGCAGTGACAAGCATGGGTCCCCTCGTGAAGAAATTGGGAGGCTTGCTTCAGACGGGTCAGATTGTCCGACTTGCTGGTAGTAACCGGATCCTCAGGCGCTTTGGTAGTATGTTGCATAGGCCGGTCTTCAGATAGAGGCCTCTGTCATAGACGCGATGCAGATTCTGACTTCGAACAGAGCTTTTAAAAGACAATACTGTTCGTTATCGTCGTCCACTTTCTCTTCTCTGCTTGGTCGCTCACAGCAGCGTTCGCAGCCGTGATCGAATCTACATTGGAGCGGCATTCAAACAAAACAACCTTGAAATCTGTGGAAAGTGACTTGACATTTTTGAACTCTCATTGGACACTTCAGACCAGTCATCCCCAGCAGATATCAGGCTTGAACTACAATATGTGCCCTGAATGACGACCTATGTGGCCTGAATGACGACTGCTAGTACTTCTCAACAACGCGGGACAGTTTTCTCGGCCCAGCAAAGGAAGTCGCTTCCACCCACGAATTTGAGCTCAGGTGTGCAGCTTTTGTGGCACTATAAGCTTTACAGTCAATCAGATCAATCAATTTCGTTAAGCTCGACGTCTCAAAAAGAATCCCCCAGTTCAGCGTTCAAAAGGTCAAATCGGCAGATTCTTTTGGCATCAAACCCCGTGATGTCTCTGCAAGTGGTCCCAACATAAATCCACGGCCTCCGTCCATACAGATCGATGTTTTGGTGACTCAAGGCCCGCGTTATGAGCCGTATGACCCGTCGTCGATTGAGGGGCTAGTGGGGTCCCCGAAGCTAGCGGAGGCGATAGAAAGGACGAGACCGCGGATGGTGGTTTTTGGGCACGTGCAACATTCATACGGGGTGCTTCGCCAGGTGAGCACATCAGAGGGATCCCCCCGCTGCACAGCAGACTTTGCAGATCAAGACGACAGGTTCTTACATGTGGACGATGTTCGGGTTTGCTCCTTTGGAGTTTGCGGTCATTGTTTCTAAGAGCCCGATTCAAGGACACACCTCTTAAAGCCGGTGCGCGCATGAAAGTCATGGGGCGATGTGCAGGTACAACGGCAGTGTTAATGCATTCATCAGATTGTGTGTTGCGCAGACACAAGTACTTGGATCATGGTCAAGGACTGATCGTCTCGTATCGTAGTTGAAAAGAAGAAAGAGTGAACAAAAAGGACCGAAGTGACATTATTGTGCACTCTTCACGAGTGTCACACATTTCGACCAAGAATTGCAGCCCGTGTCGTCTTTTGAGAAACGGCGTACTAACGCCGTTGAGGAAAAGCAAGCCTGTGTCGATCGTCGGCTGCCCTTCTGGTCGTCAGCCGGCGATTCTGGCCTGGAATGATCCTCCATACACCTCGACAATGCCTTTTTTGCCTCTCGTCGTCATAAGCCCGTGGTGGCTTGGGAAGACGTTCTGCTAGGAGGCTCCGCCAGGAAGTTGGAAAGGGTTTGGGTTTGATTGCAAGTCGGTCCGACCTCCATATGGCGCAAGGGATCTGGTTTGCATCAGTCTGCAGTTTTCATTAAATGCGTTGACCTTCAAGTTCGCGGGTGTCCTTCACGACGGACCCTTCCTCGCACAGTCTCAAGTAGTGGTTGGCAAGGGGCGGGTTTATTGGGTTCGCTGCTCAATTGTTGTGGTGGTTGGAGTCTGACTAGAGCTGGTTAAGGGTGCTAACGGGGTGCCCGCTCGCTTACAGATGTACTGCCGACGGCGGGGCTGGCTGCGATCCTGCCAGGACGGGTTAGAAGAGGTTTCCCAGGAAGAGTGGCCGCTTCGAATAGAACAGCCGTCAGAAGAACAGCCTTCGGGCTCTGTATATTTCGTCAACGCCGCGTTCGTTATTCCTAGGGTCGACTCCGATGGATCACGGTACGAGGAAAGAAGACAGCCTTTATTGATTGAGCTAGAAGAAGAGGAGGGGCCCGCCGGCATCGGGCTTGCCGCGTGGGTGCACAACCGAGGTCAAGGGCCCGGTTGGACCGAGCCACTGCAATGATTACGATACTTACAGTCGTTCCGAGTTCGTCCTTTTGAGTCACTGACTGCCCGCTCTGTTTGAGATTTTACTTGGTCTTGTTGATTTGCACTCATCCCACCATGCACAACTGACGGGATGGCTAACAGCGCCCGCGAGCTGCTCCAGGGTTTTTCAATCGTCTATAGGAAAGCAATAACCGGTGACTACCGCCGGGCCAAATGCCAAGTCCTGGTTTAATTACGATTCCAGTCTGATTACGGCTTTCAAGTTTGACCATGCGCGATAGGGGGAACGCGTATCATAACGCGGCACCCCTATATACTTCGCCATGCGCAATAAATCCTTTCCGATCTTGCATGTCAGCACATCCCGGCCTCTTACACATTTGCCGTCAACGTATGCCCATGGCCGCCCGCCCGCCGGGCTATACAAAACTTTGACTGCGCGAGTCGTGTGAACAAAAGATCAACTTCGTGTTCTCAGTGATCCGGGCCGCTCAACTTGACGTGGGGAATTATCCACAAATAGACAGTTGTGGGCATGCACGAACGATCTAGGTTTAACGCGCCAGGTCATGCATATGGGACTAGATCGTGAGTACCCCAACTTAGCTGCGGCCCACAGATTTGAATGACCCGGCGTGGCGTCCAGCTTTCATCGACCGTGCAGTGCACATGCAGAGTACGATCCGACGGACTCGATATCCAATTTCTGGTCCATCAATGGTGATCGCGGACACACCCAGCGCAAGATCAATTAAGTAAGCACCCGGCATTCGATCGCGACATACGTGGTAATGCCACACGATCGGTCGATGAAGATTACAAAGCAAATGAAGCTCAATATTCTTTGAATGTCAAGCTCGCGAGGCACAATTAAGCAGGTTAATACAAAGAGTATGCTTGATTCCATCAGACTGACCATGCAGAAGACAATTCAACATTGACCGTGCATGTTATTGGGGACGGTTCGAGAATCTCCATGTACATGGCTCGTGCCAGGCCGAGCGTGTAGCTTCAACTGGTTTTACCTTCCTATTAGCGAAGCGTGAGGTCCTGTATGCGCGCGGCGGCCCATGAGGTGACTTCAGTCCTGAATCAGTCGTCCTGAACGAACTTAGCATGACTACTGTAGCTATCAAAACGCTTGCACGCATTGCCTCAAACCTCTCTTAGTTCACAATAAAACCACCTTCTACAAAGCCGCGCTTTACAGCTCAAACCTTCACATGCCTACAATCTCTCGCGCGCCGCATGACGAAACCTTGTTTCTCGTGGCTTATCAAAACCTTCGTTCCTGTGGCAAGTAGTCCACGTGACCGACTAGCCACGTCATATCGCCACGTCATAACTTAAGCCGGTGACGGGGCCGCTGCGCCCTGAGCGGCGCTCTGACCGGGGCTCGGCGCGCTCGCGCCGTTGGGGATGGGACCGATCGCGTTAGGCGGGAGCGTCGGCGGGTTAACCGTGCTAACCGGGACGGGTCCCCCGATCGCGACGAGGGGCGCCACGACCTGCACCATTTGCTGAGCCGAGCCGGGCACGATCCTAAAGTTGGACGCATTACCAGTCGGGGGCTTCTCGACATGGGCCAAGTTTCCGGCGATGTTGTCGGACCCCTGGGCGATGTTGATATAGGGAGTGGTGGCTTGGAGCGTGGAGCTGATATTGTAAAATGGCGTGGGTGTGAATACGTCGGTGACGTTGGATGCCGGCCCGGTGCCGTTGGCGGCGACGGAGCCGTTGAGCAAGGTGACGTAAGGGGTCGTCAGCTTGAATAGATAGTTGCTCGGGTCGGTGGTGGTATTGACGGGTTGGACGATGAACTCTGACGAGCTTTGGTACCGGTAGGTGGCGTTTCCGGAACCGTTCACCTGGAGAACGGAAAAGCACAGCACTATTTAGATAAGCTTCGGTGACTCTCGCCACTCCCGTGGTCAATCCAGATGTGCCCAACATCGTACGATAATAGGTCTCAACCTTGCGGAAGGCAACCGTGGGCCGAAATGAGCAAACCCGTATTAAACGGCGCACAAGGAAAGAGAAGGAATTGATTGTTCGAAGCGGTTTCTTGAGCACAGTAGATATTACCCCCTCTTTTTATGTCTTGGAATACGTCATATTCTCGCAGCCCTGGGAAATCAGGCTCAACAACGAAACGACCAGGAAACAGCAGTGCGGTGCCTCGCTTCGATAAAACCGTTATCCTCGAATCGGACGATACTTCCGTCGTCCCAACGGCACAAGGTCGATAAAGAACATTCTCGAACAAGAGGAGGTAGTGGCGCATTTTCATTCCGAGAGGAGGTTAGTGGCAGTTTTCATTTTGCATTCTTTAAAAAATGACGGTACCCACCACGATGCTGTATTCGCCGGCGTACCCACGGAATCCAAACTGGCCGTTGGCGTCGGTAGTTCCCGTCACGTTTTGCGTCCTCCACTCACGGTAATACAGGTCCTCCCACAGCTGGCCCGCGAGGCGGGGGGAGAAGTCCAGGTTGTATAGGCACTTATTTCCGGAACACGTGCCGTTATTCTGTTCCCAGTCGTCCTCGCCGTTCCAGGTTTGGGACAGCAACATTCCCTGTACAGCCGATGACGAATCTGAAGGTGAGTTTACGGACACTTGTCAAGGGACAACGTGCCGTTGATCGCTCGCCAGTCCTCCCGCCGGTCCTGGTTTGCTCTGGCAGCAGCCCGTGCGATAAAGGGGATGATGCAACTATGTCAACAATTGTTCGCACAGGTTCGACAAGATGTTCGACTGTAGAAAAGTACCCGAGATGGACAATGAAAGGCAGGATACAGAATGCCTCCACTGACAGATGGTAGAACGGCGAGTCGAGAAAGCCTTAGGTGCTGTCACCTTTTCCGAGGACAGACTACGTACCATTGCCTCTCGGGAGCCGTGAGGGCCAGACTATCCTGCCGGTAATAGTAAGGAAAGCGGCAAAACACCGAATTCTTTCACGGCAATACGACATTTCTTTCTATAGATCTCACGTCCGGCCCACAGAAACAAACTCAGAGCACTGGGCGTTCCCACATGTAGGCCAATCGCGATGCAAGGCAGACGACACTTGGACCTTATAATTTTCTGCTTTTGGACTGGCAGGTTCTAGCAATGTTAAAAAGCTCTTCCGGGTCCCTTCAGATTTTTTCAAAGTAAGGATATTTCGGGGGTTTAGGGTCATCATACAGACTACGGAGCAGATGAAATGCGGGTTTGAGTATCTTGATTGCTGCGAAGCCCCTAAACGTAAAGCATTCCTTCCGTGAAGTGGATACTTCCGTCTCACCTTGACAGCCGGGTGGGCGAACGCTTCTCTCCAGATCAGCTCCAATGAATCCCTTTGCAGTTGCTCTGAGTAGGGTTCCACTGTCAACCTGAGGTTGATCTCAGTCATCCAGATGGGGATGCCGAACTGTCCAAGCTTGTCCAGTCCGTAGCGGAAGACGTAGGGTTGGATCTGTGTGAACTGGCCTTGAGCGGCAAAGGCACTGACTGGGCCTCCCTGCAGAAAAAAAAGAAATTCTTTTGGCAGGTGTGGTTTGCAGTGGGGTTGTCCTATCGTGCTCCGCTTGAAGAGATACCTGAGCTGACGTTTTGATTCCAGGCTTTTCTTTCCTCTTGCTCTCCACCTTACCTCTGGTGCGGCGCTTGGAAGGGCGTGCGCAGATTGGACGAGAGAAGTCTAATCGTAGGTGAGGAAAGCGATGTTTCATTGGACTGACAACATGCAAAATGCCTGTCACTCAAATAGGAAACAATCACGTATCGAACGAGGGGCCGACCGCAGAAGCGACCAGGAGGAGCGCGCTTCCATTCTCAGCCTTTGAAAAGCCGCTCCGAGCGAGGGCCTTGGATCGAAACGGTCAGACAATCAGTAAATCATTCCAGTGATTGATCTCTCCACTGTTCAATGGATCCACGAGCAGGAAGCTTGCAAGGCCACCTTGTAAACCCCACACGTGCCGACTGACCTGTTGCCGCAGATACGTCACGAAGTCCATGGCTGCCTCTGGCCACACCGTGCTGTCGTCACACGCCTCGACCATGTTGTAATCGCTCAGGAACGTGACAGCTGTCGGGTCCAGGGACTTGGTCACGTTGAAGTACCACGGACGCACGTCGAACCCGAGCTTCTCGTTGAAGTAGCGCTTGTGAATGATCTCGTTGGCAGGGTCCCATTGTTTGATCGAGTTCTGCGAAGAAGTAAGCCGACTTCAGGATTCAGGGTCTCTCAAAAGCGCATTGTTGGTGTGTTTTCGCGGCCGTCGTTGGCTCAGAAGCCAGGTCAGGAAAACCGGACATCGCTTTTGGTGGAGATGTGACAGCGGGTCCTGCAAGCTGAGTCTATAATCAGATTTTCGAAGCTAAGTCAAAGCTCTTTTATGGCGCAGACGGGGTCAGACTCCTAGTCACAAAGCAGCAAAGCAGATCTCAACGGTTTCCACCTTCTTCCAGAAGAGGACACCCCCTCCGCTGTTTGCAAGTTTCAACAAACAACCCGCACAACAAACGGCCTGCCTGTCCAAGGAGAACCGTGAATGCGTGTGGCAAAGTGGCGGCCAGTCGCAGCCGATCCTGGATTGCGTCACATCAGCGTAGGAAAGGGCTGCCGCTTCAAAGTTTTGGAATTACCAATCATATCATAGTTATCTCACGTCATCAGTTGACTGCACCTTGACTCGCAAGTCAAAAAACACACAAATTGCGTTCCAACAGCAATTTTATAGCGCCAGATCTCTACGACATTGGCATTTGAACACGAGCCCCTAACTCTATGGCCCTTCATTTTAGCAAAACTAAAGCTGCTACACTAACACTATAGATCTTACTCATAAAGTCACCCGCTCCCGTACCCACATTAAACCCCCCAACTAACCCCACCCGTCCCAGGCTGGTCCGCATACTTTTGCTGAAGCTTACTTTTGCTAGATTGAAGCTTCGTCCAAAACCTTACCTTGAACGGCGTGACGACGTCATTCGCGCGGGCCGTCATGTAGCTGAAGAGCTGCACCGGGTCGGTGATTGACGTCAGCCACGGCTGCAGCGTGCCGACGTCATCCCAGAACACGGTGTGACCACGGACGGAGATGGAGTTGTTGTTGGCGTATTCTTGGAGGGCGACGAGTTTGGTGTACGTCAGATTGTCCTGGCTTGGCTGCATAGAGTACCTGCGGCGAGTTATAGGGTTAGTTTGGGGGTTTACGATAGGTAGAGACACGGAGCAGGTAGAAGGGTTTTTTACTTTCGTTTGTTGCTTGGGGTCAGAAAGGTTATCTTGGGATGGCTACATGGAGTACCTGCGGGACGTTACAGATTACTTTGGGGGTTAGAGACGAGAAGCAGGTAGATCTCCCGGAAAGGCTTTCTACTTTCGTTTCTTGCTTGGTGTACGTAGGGTTATACTGGGATGGCTGCATAGAGTGCCTGCGGAAAATAACAGGGTTAGTTTGGGGGTTTGGCGCTTCAGCATCCCCTAACCAGCTGTGGTTGACGTTTCCGAAAGGCAACGCTTGATATGGTGGACGGCTTTAATCAACCCAAATGAATCGGCTCACAATTGCAGCCAGCTTTGCATAAGCAATTGCAGCCAATTCTTCATAAAGAATTCGTTGCCCCGTGTGGCTCTTCTGAGATTCTAAAACCCTAAAACCCTAAAAAACCATAAAACCCTTAAAAGTGAATGTCGCTGCGACTTTGCGCAAAGTCTTGTCTCGGGCGACTTCCAGAACGGAGTATCGCCCTGAACGGTCGCTAGGGAAAACGACTTTCCTCGACGCCTTCCGGATCCGAGAAATAACGGGCCTTACGACACGAGCGCATTCGCGTGAGCAGTCCAACAGTAGCCGCCTCCCCAGAGGATAGATTTTGTAGTTGCAAACGGCTTTTTTTTACCAAAAAAGAAGACCTACAACTGAAGCAAACTCTCCTTAACCACAAAAGTAACGGCTTACCACTTGAGCGCATTTGCATAAGCGGTCCAAGAGTAGCCGTTTCCCAAAAACAACATTTGATGTTCTACTTGTCAGGGTCAAGCCGAACAACTGCAACCGGTTATCAAAAAATCCACAAGTAACGGGCTTACCACTTGAGCGCATCCGCATAAGCGGTCCAGGAGTAGCCGTTTCCCCACTTGCCGGCAAACCATTCGCGGTATTGCGCGTTGGTGTAGGCAACGTCTTGGAGATCGTCTCCGAAGGGGAACGTTTGCTGGGTCTGGTTGATAGCCAAGGTTGCGTTAGGAACAGGGTTACCGGCGGCATCCACGACTGTGATGACGACGTCGCGCTTTCGCACCTGCAAAAGGCCGAGGTCTGGGGCTTAGGTTATGAAACGGGTTCGAAAAATTTGCTTGTTAAGAGTGAAGGCGTCAGGAACAGGATTGCGATTACACCGTCAACTCAGTCAGGACGTTTTTGATCTGTTTCCTTTATCGGCGGAGCCGGTCAAATCTAGGCGCGTGAAAGCTTTGAGCACTGGTGGTTGACCCACTCCTACACAGAACGTCCCAGGGGGAGTGCTCCATAGCATTTCAGGGGTGACTGCTGCCAATCTTCCTACGCTTGTTTGAAAACCGAAAGAACGAACACATCCATCCTCTACGCGTTCCAAGCCCAGTTCGTTGGAAAGAGAACCCTTGGGGAGGCAGAATATAAGGGCTACAGCTTTGGGCCAGCCCAATGTCCCACCTGTCAACGACATAAGAATCGACACTCTCTCTGAAAATGATAAAGCAAAACCAGGACTTTCTAGGAGAAGCTCACATAGTCTGTCCTCTGCCGAACATCGGCCAACCAGCTCGACCGGTTCACTCCCACAACCGCAATGCTGTAAATGTCAATCTCGTAAGGGGGCGACGTCGTGTTTGTCGTCTGGTTTCCTGGCAGGGCATTCCCGGTGATCTCCACCTTGACGTCGGTCAGAGGCCCGTTGTAAGAGGGTCCGGTCATGCCTCCCAGGACGAGCGTGTAGCAGTCGGAGTAAACCACGGAAACCATCGCCGCACACTGGACGGACCAACGAGCGGAATAGTCAGAAGACGTGAGCCACTACGGGGGTTCGTACAACGAAACAAAAGGAGAAGCAGAGAATACGGGATTGGCGAGCCTCCCCAACTAGGCTGCGCAGGGAGGGCCGAGACTCGATGCCACGGAACAAGCGCCAATGGCTGAGCTGGAAATTGATCAGAACGGAACTAATAGATTGCACCAACCTTCCAGAACAGACAGTGGTATTCTTGTGTTGGTCAGGCGGACAGAAGAGAGGGGCTTGCATTCAGTGAGACGTAAGTGCTATCCGAAACCCTCTCGAACGAAGAGAGGCGCTCGACTACCGCTGACTTTCAGCGATTGCTGTTCAGATTGAACAATTGGCTCATTCTCCGGGACTTCCCTGAAAATTATTTGCAGTTACGTACTATACAAAAAATAGCTAGGCAAAGAAGCTACCGGCTCTGAAGCCAGAACATTTCGAGCCGCATTCAAAAACAGTCTTGTCTGCAAGATGACCTGGTAAATTGCCCGCACGCTTCTTCTCGCTCCGTCAACATGCTGAGTCAAAACCCCGAGGTGGAATATCCAAGAGCAAAGGACCTAACGAGGCATCCAAAGGGAAGAGATTCAACGAGACTTCTGTAATCAGGGAAGAAAGTCGCTTGCCTTGAAATCAATGTCGTTGTAGTTGAACCTCATCCGGATCTTCTCCTTAGTTGAGCCCACAATTTTGACGTATGCGCCAAGCTGCACGAAGAACAAGCAATTCAGCAATCTAGATCTGCAATACTTTCAGTTCTTGCATCTTCGAACAACACTTCCAGCAACAGGTGACCTACAGACGGTCCCCAAGAACCATTTCGTACTCCTAACACCCACGATAAGACCCTCGTCCCAAAACGACTTCAACAATTCGAATCAACGGAAAAGGGGAGGAGTCCGAAATCCTTCACCCCAGCTGGTCCTCCAAAGTGAGGTCATCGTTTTTTGTAATGGAACCGTGCAAAGTTTCCCTTCTTCCATCTATCGTCTTTTTTTCATATTCCCATCTTTCTACATTCAAAACTGCGCCGCTACAAAGGGTGCACTTTCAGATCGTTCGACTCTCGAGAATCGAGAATTTGGGGTTTTGAATGTTAGACGCCCACCTTGTACAGCGTGCCAATCTGCATCCCGGAGACATTGATCGAAACTCCGTCGGACGGCTTTGTACGGCCCCCGACGGCAATGTACGATCCGTTCCCGCCAACCGACAGAGTCTCCCCGCCATTGAGAGGCTGCCACGAACCAGGCACGGCCGTGAAGGGGGTCGGACTGTCGACGATGGTGGGACCCGCAATGGTCACGTTCAAAGAGTCGGGACACTGCATTTAAAGGCGTACCAGAGGCAGATTTCAGCGCTTGTAGAGTTCGTGTACTCGTCAGGACGACGTACTCTAGGGGCTATAAAAGTAAAGCCTTGCTACTAAGCAGGTGCTGTGATTGCGCCCTTCCATGTCGGCTCCTCTTGTTGCAACAACAGATGTGGCCGACCACAGTCAAGTATGATGGATCCTTTGAGCAGCAAATCTGCCTGTAAAATTCTGAAGAGTCTGCTTGGCGACACCCTGTTAAAATACTGAAGCGTATGCTCAGCGACACCAAACGGGTTGTTGTATCCCAAGAAGAAATTGGACACTACAAGTTGGAAAGAAGTGCACGGCTGTTGCTTTCGCAAAGCTAAGGGCGAAGTAGAAGGGTTCCAAGCATATCGCCGTTGCATTCCAGAAGAAGCAAGTAATACGGCTCTACTGACAATCGTAAGTGCAGACACGGTACGTGGTCTTGCTAACCCGAACGGATCTGTGATTAACAACGGCGACAACTCATTCGAAGGGTATTGCCAGACAAATCTCGTAACTCGATGACAAGAGCCAGTCTGGTCGAAGTCAAGCCTTTGTGCTCATCTTCACAACCTCTTTCACATTCCGGTTCTGATTGGTTTGTGAAGCGACAAGAAATATGAAGCCTCTGTCATGCTTTGAAGAAGGCTCAAAGACTTCAAAGCCTCTGCCTTGATGTACTTCCGACCACAAGAGTCATTCCAACTTCTTCACGCTTGGAAAAAATGGGGAAGCTGTGCCGTGCAAAATAAATAAATGACGGGCGACTCACGATCTGTGACAGGGGGGGTACAGCCAGGGTAATCTGCGTGCCAGCAACTGCAATGCACAAGCAGAAAAGTTTAGCAAAGATGTTGGGGAACTGTGTTTGGAAGGGACCATTTCTGCAATGATGCCATATCATGCAATGGATTTGCGTGAGATGGCAAATTTTTTGTTCCAGCGTTTCAGCGAGTCTTGGCCTCATGAATTGAAGCATATCAACAGAGTCTAATCCTGAAAATTTGTCATTCATATCCCGTCACACAAGCTTATTATCAATTCAACAAGCCTCAGTTTGAGCTCCATACGGGGTTGTTTTACAACGTGTAACAGAGACTCGCTTAGCTTCAGGAGAAGAGACTCCAAGCTGCCTTCCAGTAGCTTAAGGGTGCCAGTTCTACATGTGCTTAAAACCTCGGCTAACTGACAACCAAAGCGATCTCTCCAGTCGGACCTTGTTACCTCGCAGATTTTACGCCATTATATGCAGAGGAGAGGGCCCAGATCGTGGAAACAGTGCAAAGGCCTCACCTGGAGCCTGAGCTGCCGCAGGCGCATTGGCATTTGGGGCGGCCGCGGGACCTTGGGCAGCGCCCGAGCCAGCAAGGCAACCTGAAAGTGACATCATTCCAACATCAGCAGGTAGCTTTGTACCATTGAAGGAAATACAAGATATGACTGGCAGTGCTCTGAAGGAAATGACTGGCTGCTTGTAAACCTGGGGAGCTGCGTAATATGGTTGACTGAAGAGAGAATTCTGGAGTCCCTGACACGCCACTTGTCTTCAGAATTATGTTGGAACGAAGGAACATAGCGAGTCTCGAGAGTTCACTGCATTATACCACTAACATCAATTGAAGCTTATTCCGTCAGCAAAATTACCTCAGTATGCAGTTGATGTTTGCAGCCATACTCGAAAAGATTTGTCCTTTGAATCAACGACACTGACAGAAAACAGGCCACTGTCCGGATTGCCACTGGCAACCGAAATTAAAAAAAGCGAGAAGGGGCAAACAAAGAGGCCTCTTGCGGAAGCCTTGCCAAGAACCAACTTGATTGTGAACAAAGGATGGCAGATGCACCAGAGCATTTTGAAAACCACAGGCCCCAATTGAGTGTTCTGCAAACAAAGCGACCAGAAGCGACAGTGTCTGGGACAGTATGCAAACACCACCAAGAGCAGCTTGTTGAGCAATTGGGAGGAATCCTTCAAGAAAAACCTCTATCAGAAACAGTATCTGCAAGTGACTGAGGCCTCTGATGCATGCAGCTGGTGCTGAAACTGTGAAGCAGTATTGCTCAACAAATTTGGGAGAACCTTGGATACCAACAAGCTTCATCAATCAGTAGCTCAACAAACTGCCAAGACAGAAGGCAAGAGCCTGGGTACTGTTGACCTCTTGCTCCCTTGTCAGACTCTTGGACAGCTTTCCCAACAAGCGTTGGGTTGACAAACTCTCTTGCAGAGTATCTTATTCAGTAGTAAGCAATGCCGCAAACCTCCAAGCCCCACACAAGCAAGACTGCAGCAAAATATCTTCTACTGAAACTGACGCACAACCTATTGGCTGTACTGCCAGATTCGCAAAGTAAAAATTGGTATCCAAGTTGAGCCGCTCCAGCTCAGAAAACCCCAGTAATAAGTGGCATTGTGATAAATCCACCAAAAACAGTAGCACTGCTCAATGCGACAAGCGATTTTAGTGCAATACATTAGCGAGCGAGCCAGCAATTGCTGTCTTACCAAGCAGGACTCCAATGGTACTGCAGAGCAGCACCCAAGACACGCCTTTCTGCGCCATTGCAGCTCACGCTTTTTCGTACAGAGCTGCAATTTCCTTCCCCGCAAGAAGCTCTGTCGAATGGACACTTTTCTGCAGCCTGCAGCAGGAACGGCCAAGTCGCCTCCTTGGCGAAACTACTGCACGGCTTGCAGAACGCACAACGTTTGGGACCCTGCACCAGCTTTGCAGGGTGATTCCACGATTTCGGAACCGGAAATCCTGAGCCGAGGAGTCCCCTGGGCCTCGGCTCCTCCAGCAAGAGAGGGAGCATGCAATGATGCATGGTGTCCTGCCGCGCCAGCTTGCTTTTCTTGTCATCATTCTTGCCAATGACAGCAGCACAGCTGGCCAGGGGGATCCACGCATGCTTCTTCTGATGCATGCAGGTGGCATAAGCTCCGGACATGGCGGTACGTATGCTCTAGGACGGCTGTACTGGGACATGTCTTGTGACATGTCTTGTGCAGAGCTCTGCTGTTTGGTGCGCTGTTCAGACCTGCCTGAGACTCTAGACTCATGAAATTTGGACTAGAGACATGACCCATGCCATGATGCATGCTTTTCTATTAAATGTCAAGAGTGTTTAGGTTAGGTCAATGCCCTATCGCAACCATACCAGTAGTAGTAGCTGCCACACTTAACCGGGTTTTCAATCAAGTGTTAGAAAGTCTGATATTGTGCCGAATTTGAAGTCGTGTGAAAAATCTTTTGTACATGTAAGTACGTACCGTGTGATCTACCTAGTGGAGCGGAGTGGCGTATGAAACGGTCGAAGGACCACACACCTGGCCCCGCTGCTAATAAGCTTGACCACGACGCTTGCTCGAACCGGTGCCGGTTTTCCGGAAACGCCTATACGGGCTGTACCACCAGTACGTACCGCTGAGGGAGTGCTCTGCTTATGCTTTCAATGCATTCTTCGTGCTCATTGCAGGAACGGCCCTCGATGTGATTGGCATCAGTACCTAGGCGCGGCAGCTTGCAGAGCGGCAGGTTGATTTGCTCGAGTGGCATGGCTCTTTCGGAGTTAAGCGAGCACGTCTTGGAGGTCGTCCTGGGAAAGGTACGGGATGTTCAGGACAGAGACGCATGCTCCTTGGTCTGCCAAGCTTTTCGAAGCGCGGAGCGACAGACACGGCAGCACCTGCGCCTGCGTTGTACCGGAGGCAGATTCAGCAAGCCCGACATTGCTTCACAGGCATCACATCGCTCGATATTTCCGACGTCCTCCATTGCAAGGGGGAGGATGCGCTCGTGTACGCGCCTCCCAAGCTCTTGCATCTGGGGCAGTGCTTTCCCAATGTGCGGAGGCTGACTTGCAACTTTGGCCTGAAAAGGTGGATCACAGGCGGGCTGCCTTTCCTTGGCATCTGGACTACATTGGAAGAGGTGGTCGTCAAGCAGCTCGACCACTCAATTGCGCCGGAGTCGCTGGTCGACTGCATCGGGACAGGAACCCTAATCATGACTAACCTCAACAGATTGTCGAGCCTTGGGCAGGCCTGGCTGCCCTTGAAAAAGGTCAGCTTTCGGTCATTTTCTCCTTTAGGCGACGCGGAACTTCGCCAGCTGGCGGGGGCAGACATTGCGACTGTAGAAGTCCTTCAGTTGGATCTGCACAACCGGTGCTCGCCGGTCCTCCTATGCTGTGCAATCTCCGAAGCAATATTTCCAGTGCTGCAGGGTTTGGAGATAGGGGTCGAAACCTAGACTGAGGAGGATGAGAACCTTCCGGACCTTTTCACTGATGACAGCCTCAGCGCCTTCCTCCATGGTCTGCCTGCGATCAAGTCGTTCAAGCTTGAAATCATGGGGCCATCTTCACTTGGAACCGTCCCCTTAAGCTTGGCGCTTTCGAGGAGCCTGCGTTCGCTAGAAATTAATCTCATCGGACGTACTTCAGACGGGAAGCCAGATATTGACCTGTCGTCGATTTCGCAGTGCGATGGTCTAGAGCGCCTTGCGCTATTTGGCATAGGCCACGCAAATGCTAACAAGTTGGGTGCACAGATTCTACCCTTGCTGGAAGGGTGTTCCCTACATAGTTTACCATTGGAGGTCTGGCCAGTCCAGCAGGAAGAAATGTACCACGATTGGATTTAAGTGCTAAAATGCTTAGCGGAGGCAGCCCCAAGCACCTTGACTCATCTAAAAGTCAAAGGACCCTTGCTTGAAGTGGCAGATCCAGGGACAGTCGACCTATTAGCTCCCCTCAGGCTTCTACCCCTCAGTGAGTCTCTGAAGGGATTGGAATGTGAGTTTATCCCCTGTGCCGGATCAAGTATTCTTTTTAGAGGTTGGGACTGTCTGAAAGAACTGAATCTGAAGTGGGGCGGGCTTTGTGCTAGCAGCGGACGAGGTTCGATAGAGGTCACAATCGCTTGCCCCCAATTGAAGAGCCTGAAAGTGCGAGCTCCTACTTTTCTTGGGTTGGATTTTGAGGGCCCCCATGAACACCTTGCGACTCTAGATCTTGATATTGGTCATCATGGTATGGGGAGCCGTGAACAGGGGATTGCAAAGCTTCTTCAAGTTGGTGGGAAATATCCGAGGTCTTGGGTCTGTGACCAGCTTAGCAATTGGAGCCGACTTCTGTTTTAACTTTGAAAGCGATCCAAGGGTTACAATGGCACTTGCTAGCATCTGTTCATTAAGGTCCTTAAGATTGGGGAATTACTTCGGGTCAGATAGTACCATGTTAAGTGCCCATTTTGCCGCCTTCTCGACCTGCCTGAAGCTGAGGGAGTTGCGTATAGTAGATCAGATAGGGAGTCCTCTCTTGGAGTTATTTGGGAAGTTCTACGACCATGCTGGGCTTGAGCTTACCTAGTAAAGTCGGCTGGCGGTTGAACGAGAAGAGCAATTGAGTTCAATCAAAGTCTTTCGATTTGGTCGGCCGGCTAGGTTTTGATCGATGACTAAGAGACAGACTCAGGTCCTCTACATATGTTGAAGACTATTACTTGGATGACAACATTGAATGATTTGCTGCATGCATGGGGACAATGTACTCAACTCGAGGAGCATCCATTTGCTTGTCATCCTCTTGTGTCTGTCCGCGTTGCATGATTGTTGCGCGAGCGTTGTCTGGCATTGATGCACTCCCATGAACTAATCCGCGGGTGATCAGACGGTGCACATGTCAATATCATAGTATACTACCGCATGATGTATACCGATCAATGATAGTCGGATGGCTAGCTAGCAATTAAACGAAAGCATAGCGCGAACGGATTAATTTGATTGTATGTCGATGTTGTAGGAAAGCAAAAGACGCACTTTATATGAAGATACTGACAATTTGCATCGAATTCAAAAACCACGATCAAAATCTAATCCGCGATTTATACTAGTCATTCAATGCCGGGAAAGTATTGGCGTCACTGTCATGCATGCACTTCGATCATGTGACGCCCCGACCATGCATGAAGAAACTCGGAGCTTCCCACCGACGAAGGATCTTGATGTTCGACGTACGTTCGCCGAGTCGCTCAATCATACTTCATTTCGCGAATATTGGAGATACAATATATATACAACTAGAGACATGCAACAATCACATGTGCGAAATTTAGGTCTTAAACGCATGTCGAAGCTCATGATTGAATTGCACTGAAAGCAGGTTCTCACATGACCGTCCTTAAAGAGGGCGTATTCAGACGCATCTGAGATTAGCGACTGGAAACCACAGGATA
Source organism: Klebsormidium nitens (assembly GCA_000708835.1). NCBI lineage: Eukaryota > Viridiplantae > Streptophyta > Klebsormidiophyceae > Klebsormidiales > Klebsormidiaceae > Klebsormidium > Klebsormidium nitens. Next base: position 69,326 of record DF237225.1, read on the forward strand.
CCGCACTTTCGGTCGCCGCGAATACTTTATGACGTCACTGCTGCAGCGACGTTGACCTGGATTTTTGCCTCATCAGGGTCGCTGCGACAGCCACGTAGGCTTCTTCAACCCCAACGCCCTCTTTAATGAAGGTCATTGCACGTCGAAGACGGGCGCCTGCTTGTCATTGTTCCATATATATAGCAATATGGTTAAAGAGCACAAGTTCGGTTCGTCGTACTCAATAAGTAAACCACAATCGACGACATCGTCTACAGAGGTTTTTTAGTACCTTTTTATCAGCGTTGCCCTATTCTACCATGAGACCCAGACCAACTTAACAAGGAGACAACATCTGAGGTATGGCAACTGTCCACACTGCATCGGCCGCTTATGCAGATTGACTGACGACTTCTCAACCGAGCGCCAGGTTTGGAGAAACCCCATGAGCCAATGACTCCACCATGACCTCCGAGTTACCTTAAGTTTACTGGGCTTGAATGCTGGTAACTTACATCTAGTGCTCGCGTTGCTAATCCTCAGCCACCATAACTGGAATAGGATAGTAGACGGGACTCACAGAGACTTCCTGCGTCCCATAAATACTCATGAAGCATGGCGACCTGCCAGGTCGACGGCCCATTTTTCGTTTCTAACCTTCTCATTGGCGCAACTTTCGGGCGACTTTAGCGGGCGACTTTAGCGGGCTATGTCAAGCCGATACATTGGAGATTGCTCTCTGCCGCCCACAGATTGAAAGCGCCAAAGACCGCGCTCTGTCTACTTTTGCTTGTCGCGGTGGAGCCCAATGAGCAGCATGAAGGCGCCCCAGCGCGCGAGCACGCCGAAGAAGAGCAGCATAAAGATGCACAGCCCGTAGTCACTGATGTCGTAGTTGGCCTTCTGGAGAGCCCCGCACCGCGTCAAGAGCCACACCCCGGAATATCTGAGAGACGAGAAAATCGCCGGGTGATGTGAGGCTTCGTAACTAGTTAGATGCAAGAAGCTGACGAGTGGGAGCAGCTTACAGAACAGCCCACCGAGGGACCAACGGAAGTTCACGGACGAGTGGTTTGTCAGAATACGAGCCTCCATTGATAACTGCCAACTTTAGAACAACTGCAACTCAGTGAACACGCAGCTTTCATGGGCACGTCGACATAGTCGGTTGGGAAGCAGAGGCGATATGGCTCTCGGCAAATCAAGCGACACCAGTATCGGTTCGCAGGCAGACGACGGCTCTTTACCTCCATTGAATGCAAACCAAGTCGAAAAAGATTGTCATTGTAGAAACTCGTCGTTTCCAGCGCAGAAAAGTAGCTCCAAACATGGCTGCCCTTCAAGCACCTCGTGTCATGGGAAAATGGCCAGCCGAGATTCTGAAATCAATCTTACCTTCTTGCGTTTGCCAGGACGTACGCCTCGAGGGCCCACCGCGCAAAGCTGAGCGCGTAGAAGACCTTCACAATGCCGCCGGAGTTGCCCTTGCCCGCAATCACGCTCGCAATGAGCGTCACTACCGCAGCTGCCTGTCAAAAAACATCAGATGTTCCAATAAGGTTACGCAAGGATGATAAATCACTTGAGCGGTTGTTAAGCTTGCCTGAGCAGAGACCTAGCCTCATCTAGTCCCGAAGGAAAGGAGGAACCGCTTTAGAGCCGCACTGGCGCACACAAGAACGAGCGAGACCTTTCGGCTGAAACTTCCTGCACCTTGTAACGAAGCGTGGTCCAATCTGGTCGCTCGAAATCGACAAGCACTGAAGGTTGGACTACAAAAGAAGCACTCAAGGTTGGACTAGAAAGAACGACGTTTCTTCAAGCCGCGTTTGACCCAACAATCAAAGCCTCGAAGCACAAACAGAAAGCTTTGAAGTGCCCGTACAAACCCGGGTCCGCTTAGTCCAGACGTTGGAGCCTCTTCCAAACGACAGCCGAGCTTATATATAGCAAACGAGTCCAACCAAGCTTTGAGGAGGGGCGCCTCCCCATATTGTGACAGGTAGCATGCGTTTGATCAGCTGGATTCGGGTATTGCCGGGCATATTCGTCGCGTATTCTTCTCCTTGTTCGTAGAAGGGTTGGGGCAATAGAACGAAGGCGCCTATCATCCCTATTCTTACTTTCCGATTTGATATTTTGGGGGAAGGCGCTTACCAGCTGAGAGGACGAGGGCGGCATGAGGGTGGCCAGGACGTAGGAGACTCCAGTGACGCAGTAAACCAGGCAGATGGTCAGCCCGACGTTGCTCACGAATGTGGACCGCGGCTGGAGAGGGAGACGGGACAAAGCTTGAGTTCTTAAGGTCCATCCTGTGGGTTGGATGTACGCAGAAGCAGGAATTTACAGGGGAATATGGTGATGCGCAGGCAACGATAAAAAGGAGACGGTCACAGAGAAGAAAATTTGAAGCTGTTGGCAATCATACTCACAATATTTTCAACGGTCTGAGTTCTGGAAGAAGTACACAATGAGATAGCAAAGACGACATACATGCTGTAGGGGAACAACAAACACGTGTCTGGCAAAATCAACAAGCGGTTGACGTCAATAAACGAAGTGACGTCAGAGGCATATGCAGGACAAGCACCGACGTTTGTGGATGCATTTTGTAGCTATGCAGCTTGATACCGCCGCAGAATTACCCAGACCTCGAATCAGCTGCCAAGTCTTGAGAATACGCTGCAAATGATCGCCAATCGTCTGCATACGACAGGGGGCTTCCAAGAGGGCTTGCTGAGAAGCGTTCCGGCTTACGTCGTTGAAGAAGTAGAACAGCGCCATGTAGAAGATAGGCTTCAGGAAGATGTGGGGCCACTGCAGGCAAACGTAAGCAGATTTACAGTTAGCAGCGCAGTTCAAACTTGGGCTTTCGCTCACATGGGGCCTTCATTCCAAAACAATTGTCGGAAGCAGGCTGTGCAGCTTGCTAGTACGGAGTAATTGCGACCCTCCATGCAGGCTCAATAAAGGGCAGAAAATGCTTGACAGGTCATACAGGATTGACCTCTGATTTGAGGCGAATCGCCAGATTGACACCACATCCCAGAAGAACGATACTGCACCCTTGATAAGCATCCACACTGGATACTAGCCGGCGACTCTCTGAGAACCGTTCAGCTGAGTCGTTGCAAAGTGACGTCAGCGGAGCGGGTGCTCACGTCACTGAGGTCCTTGGCGAGGAAGTAGGCCAGCTTGTTGATGCCCGAAGCGGACTCGCGGTAGAAGTTGAGCGTGTCCAGGTTGAAGGTGCGCAGCCCGGCGATCATGGCCAGCAGAGCTGCGCCAAAAGAGGGTTAGGGGTCGGGGTTTACAAAAACAAACTATTGCAATTGTGTCGGGTTGAAATCAAGCGTGTCCAAGTTGAAGGTGCGCAGCCCAGCGATCATGGCCAGCAGAGCTGCGCCAAAAGAGGGTTAGGGGTCAGGGTTTACGAAAACGAGTCTTCTCGGGTTAAAGTTGAGCTTGTCCAGGTTGAAGGAGCGCAGCCCCGGCGAACATGCCAGCAGAGCTGCGCCAGAAAAGGGTTAGGGGCCAGGGGTTTATGAGAATCAGGATATGCAGAAATGTTCGGTTATAGTACGTTGAGCTTGTCCAGGTTAGGTCCGCAGCCCCGCCGCCATCGCCAGCAGAGCAGCGCTGGAGGGGTGCACCGATCGGGGTTTACAAAACTAGGTCAAGCACTTGCTTCGATTTATGATCTCCTAATCTAAGCACATAAGTCTTCGGGGTGGAACTTGCGGTTTGGGTGCTTGGAACTCAAGGGCCTGTCACTAAATACTGACAGACCGTTCCACTCAGGAAAGTGCCAAAGCTGATCTTAGCAAAGGGCGTTCGATTCCAAAACCCACAGGTAAAAAGTCATACCGAAAGCGACCCTATGACGGAAAACTGTCAAGCAGAGGCCGCGAAGGGGATTATCGAGCGTCTGAAGGGGACAATCAAGCGACTACGAGCTCAAGAATCGTTTCTGAAGAACGCTAACGGGGCGACATCCGCCACTCACAGACTGCGATGATGGTGTTGGTGTATGCCGTCGGGCCTCCCAGCTTGGAATCGTCGGTGGGGGTCAGCAGGCCGAGCGCGGCGCCCGTGATGAGGAGGATGACGTAATCCTGGAAGAGCACGCGCATGCTGCGGAACTGCTGCTTGCACAACCTGGAGAGCGGGTTGGGAGCTGGTTAGGATGTGGGTGAAGAAGTTCGCACGGTTTATAGAGGCAGTCTGCGCCGCGCAAAGAGTGGCTTCACATTCCTACTGTGCTCATGGAAGCAGTTAGGAAGAAACCGTCGAAATGTAAGACTTGAGAATTTCAGTGAAAGTCGCTTGCAACACATGCAGGGCACGATCACCGAGTTCGATAGCATTGCACTAGCACGAGCAGCTGAGCAGACTGGCTGAGGTGATCCTATCGGGGTGCCTTTGAGAAAGTAGGTGAGATCTCGCAGATCAGTGCGGATTTACGAAATGGACTGTGACAGATTGAGCAAAGCGGCAAAAACAACTTCCAGGCAAACTGGTCAAAGTCCGATATGGGTCCACAAGGTTCTATCAATGGGATGCCTTGACGGTAAAGGGGCATTAAGTTTCTAGGACTACCTTCTGCGTCGGCAACGCGTGACAAACTTTCGAACCAGCTGGTCTACAGTTGGCAGAGGAGCCGGACGAGACACGCAAGAGCGCTTTAAAAACTTTGAAAACACCTCTTTCAATCGTCACACACGTACCATGGAGCAAGATCAGCCAAGCGCAAAACTCGGAAAAGCGGACAATACGCACCTGGGGAGAGGTGATCAAGAACTGGCGGCCGAAACGAAACGAAGTGCTAGGAGCGCCAGCAAAGCCTGTATCGGCTGCGACAGGTCCTATCCCAAATGATACACATAGTCCTTGGACCAATAAAGATTCAAAAGCGATGGAACTCCGCGAAAGCGGACAAGTACGCACCTGGAGTACATGGTGAAGAACTGGCGCCCGAAGCCGGGGGTGACGCGGCCGGAGCGGTTCTCCTGTTTGCGGAAGATGTCGGCGAAGTCTTCGAAGTTCTGCCTCCACTTGGCCGACATGTCCTGGATCATCTTGTTGCCGAAGCTCTCCGCCGCAACGATCGGGTTCTGCAGCGGGAAACAGGGGCGCGTGTCAAGACTGCATCCATCTGCTGTGTTTCGTAATCCTGCGTCGTAAGTGTTCCAGGAGTGGAAACGCACTCGATTTGGTCTGACCGTTTCACTCTCGAAGGTCTCCGGTTGGAAGCAACTCAATACAGAAGAGAAAGACAAGGCCAGAAACTGCGAGTGCTAATGTCTCCCTCGGCTGGATGGCCTCCTGATGCATGTTGACACGTCCATTTCCTTCTGTTGCTTGAAAACTGCGGGGTCTTTGTGGTGTCTTTGATTTATATCTCTCATGGACCATTCCGCTCATGAAGCAGGTATTGGCAGGTCAAAAACGTGGAAACACAAAGGAAAACCGGGTTGGAAAGCAGCAGAACTTGGCGGGGAAATGTGATGAAAGAGAAGAGAAACCTGCATTGACATGGTCGAAGCGGCGCAGCATCTTGTTGGCCTTGCCACTGCCAGGGTGCCAGGATGGACACGTCTCTGACGGGAATTCTCACTTGGCCCAAGCGCAATGAAAATTGCGGCGAACCTAGCGGGAAAGGACGGAAACGGAAAAGAAAAGAAAAAAAACAGAATAAGAGCTGGGTAATAAGTCAGCGGAAACAGCGCACCATCTTGATGTGCTTGCCGGTGCCGGGGTGCAAAATGAATGCGTCATCCCTGATCGGGATCTCCACCTGGCCGAGGCCCGACTCGGAGCGCCCGGGGCGGCTCTGCGTCTCGAGCCACAGCTCGGGCAGCCGCTTGATATCGAAGTTCTCCAGAGTGGACGGGACCTCGCCCGCGAGGACGTCCATGTAGTGGTCCGGGGGGTTCACTCTGTCCGGGATCTATGCGAGAGAATTGAACAGATCAGTATCAAGAAAGACCTCTATTAATTTGGGTCGTTCTTTCTAGTTGCGGGTCTGAAATGAGTGCAATTTGAAACGAAGAATCGTCAGAATGAGGGGAACCCCGCCCACGAGCGCATCCATGTAGTGGTCAGCGGGGTTTACTCTGTCCGGGATTTGCACGAATCGATGCATTCGGGTTCTTAAGAAAAAAGTTATCAGGTATCAACTTCAAGGCGAGCTTAGGTTATTGGCGGTCTGGAAATAGTGCAGGAAACCGTCAACATGGACAGTACCCTGCCAAGCAAGACCGTTCACGCAACGGTGTGTCTTGAAAGAGGTGTGGCTAAAACTCAAAACCATCAAGTCACCAGATGAGCAATAAATAAAACCGCATATTAACTTGAAGCTCTTACAATAAAGAATATTAGGAGGGGCTTGGACTTCATAACAGTCTGGTGCACAGCCAGACTGTTATGGCAGTGGAAGACAAATCAAGACCAACGACCTGCCCAGTGCTTATGAAACGCGCATAGCTTATGGGCTGCTCACCGCGAAGCCCAGCGATGCGAAGTACTCCTCGGCCTGTCGGACAGGGCCCAGGTACACCACCTTCCCGCCCGGCATGAGGAACATGACGTCATGGAACATGTGGAAGAGTTTGTACGACGGCTGCGGAGACAAGCGGACATGACGTCAGCTCGCTTGAAGTGGGGGACGAGTCAGTTGCAAGGTAGGAAAGGGGTCGATAGGTCACTGGAAACCCGCCCAGTCGGAGGTGATGCAGCACTTGGGTAACGCACTGTACTTGTCAAGCTGTGCACTGCCGTGGGACATGATGTGTATGTGGAAAAGCATTGCGTGCTAGAAGAAAGCTGACAAGTCCCTGGATGTTGCAATGGGTCAGAGGCAACAGAAACTCAAGTTGCCAGGGAACGAGGAAACAAGGGACTAAGGAAAGTCTTTCGGCAATGCTTGCCTCCCTTATTGACATGACATGTTCCTAAAGCGGTAAGGCATCTTTATTCGTGATCCTTTTGGCCAAGATCCTTACCGGGTTGACCGCGTTGACCGAGATCGAAACTTGAGCGAGTAACCCCCTACTAACCCCAGCAAATTTCTGCTTCGAAAGCGAGAACCCTTGACCCCATAATAAACCCTCCATCGCAAAACTTCCAAGGGGGAGGACATTCTAGTTTGGGAGCGGTGAGTTACCTGATGGAGCACGACGCCGATGTTGACACCGCGCAGCGCCTCCTGCCTTAGAGCCTGCGCACAAACTCATGTGGATGAGCAAGATCCGACGGCTGTGGACACAGTCTCTCTATTCAGCATCATCATCGAGCGAGAAGTTTGCACCGCGGCTCGCATCCGCAGATGCACCTCCGGTGTTCTTTTCAAAGTTCCAACCATACCACGAGATCCGAGAGATGCAAGCGATTAAAGCGAGTTTGCTCAAGACTGTTCCTTGCAACCACGGAACAAGAAAGTGGCTCCTCGAGCCACGCGGACACCATAAGTGCTTTCTAGTGCAATGGAGGACAGCTCTTAGCCTCACCTGCAGCACTTTGAAGGAGGACGTGGAATCCAGCCCGCTCGTCGGCTCATCCAGGATCTGCAATGAAAACCGTGGTTAAGTTCAGAAGCACCAGCCGGGCGCTTCACTTTTTCGCCGGCAAGTCACTAGCACTACAATGAGTTAGAGAGGACGATGCTGCGGAAACGGCAACACAGATATGCTGAACACCGTTCTTCATAAAGGCTCCGAGCCTAATCCTCCCAACACAAGGCCGGGACTAGAACATCAGAGGCTCCCTGATGCTTTTGAAAAGTTGGCAGACAAAAGACAGTCGCGAAGTGATGTAAAGCGCCAAGAAAGGAGCAAACGTCGTCCTCTACAGACAGTCCAGTGGGAAGACAAGTGCAGATGCTCTTACCAGCAGGCTGGGGTCAATGACCATCTCCAAGCCGACGTTGACTCGCTTTCGCTGCCCGCCGGAGATCCCGCGCTGCTCCACGGTCCCAACACGCGAGTGGCGGATATGGTCGATGCCCAGCGAGATCAGGGTGCGCTCCACAATGAGCACTTTGTTGCGCTTGCTCATGCCACGTGGCAGCCTGCAAGAGGACAACACAACTGAGTTGTCGTACGTTTCGTTATCAGTGTCTTGGTTGAACGGTCGGAGATTCGGCATGTGGGGTTGTGGGAGTTTTCCATGAGAACACTGGTCCCTCCGGTAAACGGGAAGAATGTCACTGGTGACCGATTGCAGTGGTTATGGTGCAACAGACACCGAGGAGCCCTTTCGAAGGATATAGCGATAACGCACCAGGATAGATAAGCGCCTTACACCGTCGTCAGAACATATCACAACGAGAAACAGCTACGAGATCCTGCTCAGCAGCCTGTAAGCTTGGAGAAACATCGAGTATAGCTCGACTAGTATTACTGAACACCATGCTGGTTGGGCCGAGCAATAAACCCAAAGCCAGCGCAACCCCCCTTCTTCGCAGTTGGCACTGAACAACAGGTTCTCACCCACAACCAGGTTTCGAAGAAACCCCGCGCTGAGATCGACGATTGAATCTAGCTCCCCAATCAGTCACGCCTCACCCATCTTAGGTAACGCGAGCGCCCCCACCTGTAGTTGGCGCTGAACCACAGGTTCTCCTCCACGGTCAAGTTTCCATGCACGATGTCGTCCTGTGGCACAAAGCCGATGATGCGCTTGTATGCCTGGATGTTCCCCGCCTGCCCGTTGATCAGCACCTCGCCCGTCATGTTGCAGTACGTCTCCTTGCCGGCCACTGCAGTGAGGAACATGGACTTGCCCGCACCAGACGGCCCCTGCATAGATGATCAGCCAAGTAGGCGATTTTGGCTTAGCTCTTGGGATCAAGAGCTGCTTTTTAGTGTTTCAAAGTGTGAATTATCGTGTCTTATTTGCAGTTGCCAATGAATGGGCTATGAAAGAGTCTTTAGCGCCTGAATCGTTTGTGTCTTTGTAATATGCATGTCGACGCTCTTTCCGCAATTAGTTTCTTATTGTTTGTAGGCGCTGTTGGGAAATCAGCCCAAATAGGGCTTCATACTTGGTTGCCAGATGCTATGGAGGGGCCCACTCCTGTTTCTGCACTCATTCATGCTGTCACAATGGGACCGCAGGTGTATTCTTATTTGCTCGCTGTTCCCCCTTATTCGAATACGCGCCAAATGCTTTGGTTCGCTCGGATGGCTCGTTTCGGGAGAAGTTTGCTCGTGACCATCGAGTGCCCTTGGGTTGCATCAAAGAATGTTGACGTTGTCCGCTCAGCACCAGGTCTCTCTCATCAAATGACCCTGCCCTTGCGAAGTTCCTTGGCTTTTGAGAGCCCTCTTATTTCAGAAAGAACGCTTGATGCACAACAGGTATGTTCCTTGCAGTTGATCGCTGCTCAAGAACCCTGAAACCCCCCAACAAAACACGTTCCATAGAACTCTGAACCCTGACTACGACTGCTGAGATGTATCTGGAGCTTCGCAATCCCGCTGACAGTCGCCTCATACCGCGATCTCCCAAGCCTCCAGAGAGGCCAAACCCAAGGCACTGGAATCAACGGCGTGGGAGTCCTCACCATGACCGCTGTGACGCGGCCGGGCTTGAGGATGCCGCTGATGTTGTCGAGCAGCTTGCGGCCGTTGCTCTTGAGAAACAGATTCACCTCGCGGAACTCCAACTCCAGCTGTATGCGGATCTTGCGCCCGGCCATCGGGCCCTGCATGACGACAGACAGTTTTGATGAGCGGACAGAATCCACAAAAGCACGCATCTCAGTTTCATCCACGTATCTGCATTTCGCACTCTCTAATGAAAAAGCAGTGTCATGTCCAGTCCTGTCTGATTGCGGACTTGTAATAGTGCCCGACCGTGTTGCTCCGGAGGGGGCGAAAAAACGACTTCGATGACTCGAGGACCAAGAGATCGAGTCCTCCATGTACTCTGAGAGTGCAGGTAAGACGACGTCAGTGACTCGAGGGGTGCTCAAAGAACGCCCTCTCCGCAAGACGACGTCATCCTGGTACTCATTTCCTGTTTCATTGACTCCAATGATTACGGCCTGGGCTGAGGTCCGACTCATTGCCTCACCTCCTTGTTCAGGATGGTGTCAAAAAGCGACTCGTCGGGAGAGCGCGCCTTGTTTTGCCGCGCGAGCTCCTCGTACACGTCCTCGTAGTCCACCTTCTTGTTGCGCTTCGTCATCTCAACCGCGGGCGCGGGGGCGGCACCGTAAAGGTCGCCACCCGCTGGGGCTCCGTACAGGTCACCCGCAGCTGCAAAACGATTGGGGGCTCCGTCAGGTTCAAAACATAGTTCAAAAAAAGAAGCAGTTTTGAAGTGATGTAGAACCAACTTGGGAGTGAAGACAACACCAATTTGGGAGTGAGAATAGCACCAATTTTAGCCAAGTTGGAAGTGGAAGAGAGAACCAAGTTGGGAGTGAGAACAGAACCAAGTTGAACCAAGCTGGAAGTGGAGACAGAACAGAGCTAGGAGTACAGACAGGACCAAGGGTTGCGTACAAAGAACCAGAAGGTGTGAGGGGACATGAAAGCAAGCTGCGAATGGAAACAGCATGTTTGGTTGATTGAAATCCATCAAGAGCTTGTGAAGGCATTGTGCAACTGAGTTCCTTGCGGCGTTGAAGAAAGTGCTATACAGATGATCGCGTCTGGCCTCAGGATCCATGGTCTTCCCAATCTGCTCCACGGAAAAACAGACTGCTGGTGACTGGAAGATTATGCAACTTACAGCCAGCCAGATTCAACGCAAGACATTTGTGCCTGCAGCAAAACCAATGCCGAGAAGCAAAGCATGTGACGCAAGAATGTCAGAGAAAGTGCCCAAGTTGTCAGGCTCACGAGAGGAGGCCTCTACAGGGACGCCGTACAGATCGCCGCCGGCACCCGCCATTGGCGGTGCGCCGTATAGATCACTGCCGTTGCCATAAAGGTCGTTGGAGGGCCGCGCGGGGGGATAACCATCTGCTCAAGAGGACAAGGAACTTACTAGGCGAACGGTGATAACCAAAGTATTCTGGGATAGGCTTGCAAGTGGACAAGAGACACAGCGCTGTTTAGGCATACCGTCTGTACGAAGGAAAGAGCATCACCCTAGATGGAGGAATCACGGTTGAATGCAGTTTTGACTGCACAAACGACTCTAAAAGCAGGTCACCAGGTTGAGGAGGCACAAGAAGTAGCTCCTGTTGCTTCCAACCTTTTCAACAGCTGATAACCACCCTTAGTCGAGGCCAACACAACGCTTTACTTGGTTGCAGGAAACACACATGAAACCGCACAAACCCATAACAGTACCTGAAGAACAAAAGCGCCCGATCTTTCTTGCTAATGCACACAGCACACTCAGAGCGGGACTACAGTGAAAGGCGCTTGCTGATACGGGGCTTAACTTAACTGATGTTTTCCGCATCATTCTGCACCACAGTCCACAAATCCTTGACACTTACAGCTGGACCCGGTCCGGCTTCCCGCTGTGGTTGGCCTGGTAATCCCTAGCTCCTTCTTCTTTTTGCGGTATGCATCGATGAATATGCGTCCCGCACGTTGCCACCGCTCACGAGCAAGCTGGCGTGCGCGAGCGTGCTGCTCAGAGCGCATGCGGCGCTTCTCGACTTGCTCGAGGCGCCAGTTGGTGATGTAATCAACAAGGTAGTACGTGATTGCAAGCACGATCAGTAGGAACACCTTCAGAGGGGCGACAGGGGTTGGTTGGCTGGAAGGACGGGTCACATTCTAAGCACAGGATTTTTCACAAATAGGTGTCTTGTAGCGCTTCTGAGAAGCCAGGCTAACGTGTCTGCTGTAATCTACTCATGCGCAAGCAAGCACTACGAATCAAACCAGGAAAAATCTGCCAAGAATTGTAATGGCTCTGAGGGTCTGGCCCAGGAGTTGGACGCTGATCGGGAACATTGCAAACTCTACAGACACGGCAAAGAGAGGGTTCTCCCCTATCAGGAAGGCTGTTGGTAGAGGCGGGATACCACCAATAGCGGACGTAAGGCCATGAGATGTGACAATGCTCACGAGAGGCCCAAAGTATGCAACTACCCAAGCCGCGATCTGAAATGCTTGCAGTCGTCATGCACAACCAATTGCCAGGGGCCTCAGGAGACATGCTCAAACACTGCGCAGGAACAAGACACTGACCAGGACTGCATCCAGACCTACGCAAGGAAAGAGAAGGTAGCCGGTGAGTCAACAGCGCCATATCAACCTCATTGGTTTAAATCGACAGCTCGCAGAGGCCATGATTGTGCTGCCAAGCGGCCAGGGGGCGCCGCAGCGCAAGCAGCCAGGCAAATTCCGGTATCCTTACCACAAAGCCGATGCCGGCCCCCTTGAGATCCTGCTGGAATTCCCCGGCCGGGCACGACGCGAGCCCCGAGCACTTCTTTGCAACCGTGGTCCCCTTGCGGCAGTAGTAGCCGGCGGGGCACTGAATGCTCGACGTCACGTTGAACTGGCCTGACGCGAAAGGGCAGTACGCGCCAGCGTCGCAGAAGATGCCGTCTCCTCGGTTTGATCCTGAGGCGGCGTTCCATGTTGAAGCTCCCCCACAACCGATGAAATTGACCTGGTTTGGTGGGTCTCCTATTACCCACGGGATGGCCTGATAGGGGTAAGGGACGCAGAAGGGCCTCCCACGGGACGAACCGTCGGGGGGTGGATTCTGGGCCTTAGGGCAGAAAGCGCCCTTGGGGCAGGCTGAAAAACAAAAGAAAAGGGTTTGGGTTAGGGAGGTCAGGGGTGGTATTGTACTAACGACTGGTTAGGTTTGCGTCCATTCAACAGACTTACGGGCATGGTGCAATGCAAGGGTGACCAGAAGCGAAACGATAGGGTGAAAAAGGAGATTGTATGCATCGCAATACTCAACTTTCACTTGCTGGATAAGGGGAAAAGGTCTGTTGAGAATGTGGATAGGACTAACCCTAGCTCACTTGCTTAGAGGACTTGGTTAAGAACCTGTATCCAGTTAATGCTGCAAGACTGGATTACACCTGAAAATAACGCAGGTCGTCCAAGCTCGTTGTGCACGACGAGACTTACACATATGAGAGCAAAGTTTTGCACCAATCATACAATCATTCCCTTGACCTCTGTCCAGAGCAATATAGGATGCAATGCAGGAGAGAAGTGGCAATTGCGAGGCGAAGAGTGGCCCTCGACACTTACGGATCATGCACGCCAGGTTCTCAGGGCAGAAGAAGCCGTCACAGCAAGCATAGGCGTCAAGGCCTGAGGAGTCGGAGACTGCAAGAGCGTCTACTCTAACCGGCTCCCCCTCATCATCAATCTGGAACCTGGTGTTTTCTGTCCAGGACGCATAACCAGGCGAGCACCCGGCCAGGTAATTTTCTGGATCGTTGGGGTCGCAATTCGCGCTGGTTGCAACCTTCCCATCAACGTTGCTGAAGTAGATAGCAAGCTCCGCTTTTGTGCACAGCCTGCCTGCTGTTTTGCTGGCGGTGGTAGGAGGATTTATAAGAGGCGGACCGTCTAAACGGTTAATCACGGTGTTCTTGTAGCGCGTGGCGCGGCAAACTCTGGGGCTGGGGTCCGTAGCGTCGAAGCCAAAGGTGTCTTGCTCGTCTTTTTGGCTGCAAACACGAAAGAGGTGGATGGTTTGTTGCTCGTCCAAGATATGCTCGTTCTGTACATCAGTGGTTGCAGTGTACCATCATGCGTCCTTAGTAGAGAGACGCAATGTGCTGTAGAAGGCACTCCATTGCAAACAGATTATGTCAACCAAGTGCTTCCTGAGTAGCAAGCAGAATAGCTGGTAAAAAGAGTCACAGCAAATATCAGGTCACAGATAAGAAGCCAAAGCAAGAGCTGGTAAAACAATCCAAGCACGTATGAGGTCACAAATGAGGAGAGGAGCCAAAGCAATGGAACTGGTAAGAAGAAAACACTCCTCAAAAAACTAGCCTGCTATACAAAGAGGCAAGCAAACCTTTCGCCTGTCCTCAAGCACTGGCACTGCCGAGAGCAACCACTGCCGAGAGCAACCTGCTTTTCAAGCTTGCATCTTGAACACCTATCATTGAAGTTACGCAGTCAAGGCGAAACTCCATTTCCCTGACCTGACATTCATTCATAAATTGGAGCCCTCTATCCTTGGCGACGAGCAAAACTCAGACCCAACAGCACTCCGAGAGTGATTTGGGAGAATCCTGTCATGATTATCCTTGGAGCAAACCTACAAACCCAATATGAAGTCTGAACGGAAGGAAATGATTGCCTCGTAGTGTGGAAATGTGGAATGAATTTCGAAATGCAACAGCATTTGCAAACTTACCCATTGGCGACGCAATACGGGAAGAGCTTCTTGAGCTGGTCGCCCAGTTGCTTCCCATAGAGGTCAGAAAGGCTGGGAGCATTGTTTTGTGAGGTCTGCGCGGACGCCACATCAGTTGCAACGAGCAACAAAGAAAGACAGAGCACCCAGCTCCACGCTCCAACGTGCGACGCCATGTCTTCTGCAACTCAAGAAACTCACAACTCCTGCAGGGCCGCTACGCCCAGGACACCATAAATACCTAAGCACAATCAAGTGAGCAGGCTTGGTCAGGCCTCAGAACGCCCCTTTCAACTTTAAAGGTCAAGAGTCAAATCCAAAGCTCGCTGCGCCCTGACAGTGAAGAAACGTGCGGCAAAGGTAGTCCTTTCTCCAGGACCAAGTACTACCTAGTAGTAGTACTTCCTAGCTGGACACCATGTCAAACGGTGGACTTTGCCTGGAAGGGTGCGCCTTCCTCCAGGACCACAGATTACTAGCTGGCCAGAAACTGTGATGACGTTTACGGTTTGACACTTGCGGAGGGAGTTCCTTGCCGCTTTGCTCAGTGGAAGGTGTGCCGGTATGTGCCCCAGGGATCTACCCCAGGGGAACAGGACCCTCCCCCGGGGCGTATCACCGGTAGCAGCATCCAGACCCCATGCCCTTGCCCGGTATTACGTGCCGGGCTGATACCCGAGGGCGTAATGATTATCCGGGGGGGACTTTGCCCCCTGTTCTGCGCCCCGCTCGTCATCCTTTAAATCTTTAAAGGTGCATCGTCCTCAGCTCTGGAGTCTGAGCTCGTCAATCATGAAAGTCAATCGTACGGATCCGTGGGATTCCGTGCACCTATTTTTAATGCACACATTTATTGATTCCCCTGTAAATATCAGGTGCGATCGAAAAGGGGTTTGAAATTCGAAACTTCGTGCAGATCCGCGCGAATGAAGACCCGAATTGCTTCTATTGATACACAATATTAACTGTGAATAACAGGAGCGGGTCTGCGGTCCGCCTGATAAACCAGAGTTGCTGGACGTAGGTACGTAAGTTTACTGGTCTCAACTGCGACGTCATCATGGTTAGAAGCCTACCTTAAACTAAAACCCTAAGGTCAAGCTGAGAGCAGTAACCCGGTTTCAACGAACCCTAAGGCGTTCCGCCATAGCCCGCCCGCACCCACCCTAACCCCCCAACTAACCCCACCAAGATCAGTGGTTTGCCCTCTGGTAACCCTAACATCCCCCGACCACTCCGCCTCCCTGTAATCGAGTAACCGGTTGACTTTCGTACGGTACCAACCAGTTTTACTTCGGTACAGTACCGTCGCTGTGTAGGCTGTAGGTACCGGTGATGTCACGCTGACGTTGCAGTTGAGACTAGTAAACTTACGTACTCTGCTGGAGAGGGTTCACATTGGACTTTCGATCAACTTTCGCTTTGTTTTGAGATGTACCCAGATGACGTGTGCTGACGTTGTAGCAGCGAGTTCTGAAGTTGGGTTCACATTGGGAACACCGCTGTCGAATGCATCATCAGTTTCGGCGGAGACCACGTGTAATCACGTGGATGTACAAAATGGTACACTTGGTACACTTTGACGTCATAACTTTCGACCGAACTGCGCAAGAGTGATCTGAGCCATTCGATCGCTGAGTCGGACGTCATAATCGTAAAACATGTTTTCGAAAGGCGGTCGCCGACCGCCTTTCGAAAACATGTTTTACGGAGGACATTTTAGTACGTTCTTCGATGCCGAAAGATTTTTGATGTTCGTAATTTTGACCGTTGCCAAAGCGCGTTCCGGACCATGACGTGTGCTTCCGTCATCGCAGTAACTTCGTGTTTTCGAAGAGGGATAATCTGTTCCGCAAAGTTCAATGTGAACCCGCTCCTGGGTTCTAGCCAGGTATCGATGCAAAGACACCAATTCAGTGGTAATTCTGCCGGGCTCTCGAACTTGAAGACACGTTGACGGAAACGGTCTGTACGTCATTGACTCTGCGGCTGTCCAATCATTGTATCACGAAATGAGTCACAAGAAGCAGTGTTTACCACGAACCGACTTGCAGTGGTATTGCGACCGACCAAAATTGAAAGTGACCGACTCCAACGAGTGTGGCCGGCCGCAGGCCGGCTGGAAAGCCGACCACTATGAAGGTGGTCGGCTGCCCAAACCGGCCTTTTCCTGAGAAGTCGGTCCCAGCCGGGTAGGCCAATAGTGGTCGGTAGGCCTTTTCTCAGACTTTTGGCACTATTTGAACCTTCAGAGACCTTGACACTAGGCCAAAGTATGGTGGTAAGGATCGAGTGACTTTTGGGCTGTAGTGTCACACTTAGAACTTGCGGATTAGTGCTCTGGCCAAGCAGGGCCTACTGTCAGTGGCAGAATTCGCGCCGGGTAACCGACCCAAGAGAGCGCACCCGGCCCACAAAAAACCGACAAAAATGAAGGTGGTCGGCCCGGGCAAACCGACCAACGGCCTCTTCCAACCGACTGCTTCAATAGGGACCCTCTGGGCAGCCGGCTATCTCAAATCTTCGTGGTAAACACTGTCAAGAAGGCTCGAGCTTCATGAATCGTTGGATGCAGGGCCCGATTGCTGATTGACGGCGCCAGCCCGTCTGCTTTTGTCACGTGGTTGGATTCCCAGCTCAGGGACGGATCTCGCGCGCGTAGCTTTGTTGGACGAGCTATCGGAGACCTCATCAACATGCACTGTGACTGATGCAGGTTGCCTGCAAGCTTCAGAAATTACTGTAGAAAGGAGAAGCGTCGTTTCCAAGTCTCAAGCTCGGTAACCGAGTCCATTCAAGGTTGATTTAGAGGTTGCAACATCACATACACTCAATTTGTGTGCCATGAGAAGCTTATGGCCATGATGTGGCTACGACGCGTAAAAGAGAAGATCATGCAGATCTCACAAGCTAGAGGATGAGCTACATACTTCGAGATTGATCATGAGCCTATACAATGCGCCGCTGGAAACAAGTTGCCTGGACTTTGGGAAGATAGTCATTGGCGACGCTTTGGACAATTGCCGCTTTCTAAAACTTGACATAATTATGGTACATGATAGGTTTCGAGCCCTTCGGTGTCCGAGCTTGTTATATAACACAATATTGATTGTTAAATCACTTGCTGATTAATTGGAGGCCATTCAACTGTTGCGAGCCGATCAAACAGTGCCACCGCACAACACGGTATATGTGAGAACGACTGTCAGTAAGACAAATCCTATGGGCACGTGCACGTTACTGAATTGGCTTTTGAACTACACGTACTGGCTTTTGAAAACGGCCGCATGGCCGCTTTGGCAACCTGACGTTCCAATGGCGCACATGCAGTATGTACTAGAAATGATCAAGTGCACGCGGTGACAATCAGCTTCGATCCTTGACCAGATGGAAGATTTAGTTGATACAGATATCATAGTACCATGATTGAATCGCAAATTTAACCTCCAAACGCAGTGAGTTCCTTCAAGAATCAAAGCTACGGTCTGCCACTGGGACAACTTGAAATGCCACTTCTAGTCTGATATTGAACGAGCCTTCGGACGCAACTTGCCAGTTATGCAGCGAAGGGTTTCTCTCCAAGAGTGATCTCGAACATTTTGGCGGCCCGGCGGCATCATCTTACAAGCACATCCTCAACTCAACAAGTCAGTAAACGAATGTATGCATGGCGTGGGCACACGCGCCGGACACACGCATCATCAAATAAGAGGCTTGTGGTCGAGAAACTGTAAGATTCTCTTGGCCTGGCCCGTTTTTCGCGCGCAGCCAGGACTCATACATATATAGATGCCACGCTCGCTTAGCTTGAGCCCCGCTTCAGCCTCCTCCTCAATCGACGATTGTCCATCGCCGTCTTCGCTCAACCAAGAAGCCAGGTTCAGGGGAATCTCAGTCGACCTGCGGCCCAGGTAAAACTTCAGTCTGTGTCCGATTTCGTGCTTAGCTGGCCTGCATTGGCAGAGTCACCACTTCATATCAGTCAGTGGCAATATTTTAAGAAGACTGATGTCAGCGCGCACATAGCATCAGTGCAGATCAAATTGTCCTCTATTTTCAGTCTGATAATGATGCACCGAGTCTCACTGAAAGCGCCCAAATGCATCCGCAAAAGGCCGCCAGCGTACTTGTAGGTCGGACGCTTTATACCTTAAGAAATGTAAGCTCAATCTCAATATGATAAGCGTCCACGACCTTTCTGGTATCCCCCGGATTCAGCTGCGCAGGCCAACAGGCTGCCCAAACGTCCAACGGCCTAACACGTCTTCTGCTTTCAACAGCAGCGGCTCGCCCACTGGTCGAGCTGCAGCGTTCCAACTGCCATACCTGGCTCGTCCTCGCGAAGTGATTAAATAAGATACGCAGCCCAATCAACCTCATGATCGCAAAGGACGGCGGCCTGACGTCAGCCAATCAGACCAGTTCGTCAGGCACGGAAATTTCCCTGAAAAGCCCCAGAAGCTCACCTGAACATGATCCAGCTCGCGCTTAGGCACCTCATGTTCCACCGGCCGTACGCTTCCGCCCGCTCAGCAAGGCCCCTCGACTGCGCACACGTCCACCTTTGAGAAGCGCGCGCGCGCGCTCGTGCGCACGGGGTAGGCAAGCACAGGTGGGAGCTCCCAGGGGTGTGTAGCGAGCGCAGAGGTAGTATGGCACAAGTCTCTGCATGAAGTAGCCTGGGGGCTGTGAGGGGCTTTGACTTTCAAGGTTTTGTTCAGTCGCTTTGATAATGTTCGAGAGTGCATCAATACCGAAAGTAGACCGAATTGAGTTATAAACATCTGTGGATCGAAACGAGCTAGTCTTGTGTGCAGTCTGGTGAGTGTCAGCCAATCCACTTTATCTTTTTACAACAAACACTAGTAGGCTAGGTGGCACCAGAGTCGAGGTTTGCGTTGAAGCCATCAGAGTGCCCTGTGACCAAGAACAAATCCACCAACCACCAGACATGTTAATTCCCGTAAATAGGTGTTGAGAAACCCTTCTCCACCAGGCTGGTTCTCTGTGTACTCAACTTTTGAAACACATATGATAAGCCCCTCGCTTCAACAAGAGCAACCAGGTTGGTAAACAAACGGCGCTCAAAGAGCAGCTCTTTGCCCCACCTTATCGTCTCTGGAGCTGCCTTGTATCATCTCATAATCCCTCAGATCAATGCCGCTTCCAACGCCTCTTCCGAGAGCTCCGCGTCATCATCCCCCTCGTTCAGCCCCTGACCAGAGTCCCGAACAGCCCCGTTCTCCCGCCGCGCCTTCTGCCCCGCCCGCCGCCGCGTGTTATACGCGTTGCAGCACGCCTTGCACTTGTCCTGCAACCCGTCCACTGCGGCCCTGTTCCTGTGAAACTCGGCCACCGCTTTCTCCTCCCCACACTCGATGCAGTGCTTGGGTTGCGTCCGGGCGAGGACCTCCGCATCCCTGTGCCGCCGGTACAGCTGTCGGCGCCTCTCCGAGAAGCACTGCTTGCAGATCACAGCACGGCCGCGGAGGCGCTTCTTGTCCAGCGCAAACTCGGCCCCCGGCTTTGTTTCCCCACAGCGGTTGCACGGCAGGGGGGTGCTCTCCGGTGCCGGCAATCGGTCCGGCTGCTGACGCTCCATCTGGCACTTGCAAGCCCGGCAGTAGATTTCGATGCCCTCGGCCTTCCTGATGTTCCGCCCAAAGTCACGCAGCTCCTTCAGGATCCCACAACGAGCGCAGCTCTTGGCCCGCTCCCAAGACTCCTCGACGTTCAATGATAGGTGGTGCATATCAACGCCAACGCGCTCTGCTCGGATAGCCGCTAGGCACGCGCGGCACAGGTCACTCCGCAAGTCGGAGCCGCGCCTCTTCTCAAAGTCGACAATATGTTTGGAGTGAACGCAACTGGCGCAAACTTTTGAGCTTGCTTTAGTGGCGCGAGCAAACACACCATCAGGCTCCAGCACTTGGCTGGTTGTCGACTTCTGTCCTAAAGCAACTGCTTCCTCCTCTGTACGATCAAGCTGCTGACTGATGGTTGAGGCGAAACCTTTGATTCCGTCCCTGCGAAACCTGGCCGCATTTTGCTGGGTGGATATGAGGCGCACCGAATGAAACCTTAGGCCCACAGGCTGATGAAAGATTCCTACTTTCCGGGGACTGCTGAAGCGAATGCAGATGGCGCTGCCGCTTGATCCGCAATTAGATAGCAAAGTTGGATTGCACCAGTATTTGCAGCACTTGGGAAAGGACCTGCGCATCAGACGCGCACCACCAAATGTGGTGGCACTTTTGCAGTAGGCCTGTGCAGGCATGAGCTTTGCCTTCTGCGAGAAACGGCTTGATTGGACAATGGTGGAGGCCATCCCAAAAGGCGAACGATCAATGCGGCCCGCCATTGGCATTTGAGGGAGGCTCTTTCACGACACTTGAAAAGCTGAGCACCTCCCAACTTCAACTTCGTGTTCCAAGCTTTAATATTAGGGTTTCAAACCCTAGAAGGGGCAGAAAGTGCTTCTTTCTTCTAACGCCAATGGCAGAAGTTGTCACTGTTGTGTGGCCTTGCCTGCCAGCAGCACCAGTGCTTAAACTGGACTGCACGTCCAGGTTCTTTAGCTGGCTCCTGCAGGATGCTCTTTTGCTGAGGTTGTTGACAAAATTGCATGGAAGCCGATCAAGCTCTGCCTGAGTGAGGCAGCTTTCAGCAAATCAGGGCAGGGGGCAATGTGGGGTACCTGTGGGGCGTACACTGAACGATCGTACGATGTTGCGCTTTCCACTATCTCGCCGAGCTCGATGTCCTTCCTCAGGAGCTCTTTCATATCTCTGGCAGGACGTCTGTGGGGTGGTGCGCTTTCCGGCAGTCACAAATAGCACCTCAGCAGCGAAGACTTCAGACAATCTCTTCTGGAGGCCATTCTGTGCTGCCCCTGCTGATGCTCAGACTCGCTTGGACCACGACAAGCGGAACGGTGTTTATACCTTAACCTTCCTGGGTCAAGGGGAGCATAGAATCAACCCTGCTTTTGTGGCCGAGGTCGAGCGTCAGCTCGACACCGTGCTAGAAAACGAGTCTCCAATTGCTCTGGTGACAGCTAACGAGGGTAGGTTCTGGTGCAACGGACTGGACATTGACTGGGTGAAGGAAGACCCTAAGATAAGGTTAGAACCAGGGGTTTTGTCGTTGCTCCGATTGGTCAAAAGGTTTTTGGAGCTGCCAATCCCAACTGTGGCGTCGATCAACGGGCACGCTGCTGGGGGTGGTTTCGTGCTTGCGCTTGCAAATGACTACAGGTGAGAGGGGGCCAGTCAATCTATCTCATTGCCACAGTATCATTGAGGATGTCGGACTGAAGTCTGTCTTGAAATGACTCCAGCTTCTCCTCTTGAGATAGACTCTCAGCCTGATGTTTGATCCAAATGTTGGGGCAATTCTCATCTTAGAGATCATATGCGTTCCTTTGGATCCGTTCGTGGTTGTAGTAAACAAGCGCTCAATGCCAGAAGTGACTGCTTTTGGACTGCCAGGTTCTAGCCATGTTGAAATGCTCTTCCGGGTTCGTTCAGATTCTTTCAATGTGAGGATATTTCAGAGGTTTAGGGTCATCTACGGAGCAGATGGAATGCGGGTTTGAGTTTCTTGATTGCTGCGAAGCCCCTAAACGTAGCTGAGTGCCTCTGCTGACCCTTGGACATGACTTCGGGGCTGATTACACCTTGCTTCGTTTCCGGATTAGAGCCCCCGCAGCGCTGTAGCTTCTCTGAGAAACAGGAAAGTGAAGATGAGATCTCATCTTAGTCACGCAGTTGTCTGGGGTGCTTCAGTGAAAAGCTCAATCTTCCCTGATTCCATTTCCAGTGTTCTCTGTCATTCTCTTTATTGGCGGTTTCTCATCTTGGCACTTCGTTTTGCACAAGGACCTGTGCTGGGCAACTCTGAGCTTCATAAGAGGTCGATTCGCTCTGTTCTGAAGAATGGGGGACGTCAGAAATAGTTCGAATCTAACACTGGCAGTGCACAATTAGATCGTATCTGGCAATATAGTTGGCAGTAGCAGTTAATAGGAACCCAATGCAGCTCTATGATGCATCCGCTGCTACAGTTGCTGTCGAACAATTTTTGTGGGTCTGTTCTTGGCTCTCTATTGTCAGGCGTCCTCAGACCATTTGCGGCTTTAAATCCTTGTCGAGGTCGGCTGTCTTGAAGACTTCGAATCGAGCAGGTTGAAGGGCGCTCTTTGATCGCTCTCGAAACCCTTGTGCCACATAAACGCTTGTCAAGGCATGGCATCGGACCCCAGGTAAGCCCTCGCCTTTAGGCGTGAGTTATCTAGAGAAAATAATGATCTGTATTGTCTCTAATGCATCCCAGTGTGCATTTCCAGGTATATGAGACGGAGTAAGAGCGTCCTCTACTTAAGCGGGGTCGACATCGGTCTGCCGCACCCCCCCGGCGCGAACGCGCTCCTCCGAAGCAAGATGCGGCCCGAAGTCTACCGGGACGCCGTCTTATACGGCATGAAATTCAATGGTGACATGGCCGCGAGTGCAGGTCTGGTGCAGTGCGACCCGCTCGGGGAGATCCCCTGGGATGCTGACGTTCTCAAACACGCCGAAAAGTTTGCGTCTTTCTTGGCGCGACGGAAGTTTGACAGGGAGGTGTATGGCGCGATGAAACGAGACATGTACAGCGAGGCTCTTGAGCTTCTCGAGAACGGCGGCATAGGGCAGCTGGGCAGCATGGGGCTGTTTGGGAAGATCCTGAAAGGGGCAGAATAGGAACGATGCTGTACAGTAGTTTTAACCTGACCCTGTGTTGAGCAACGGGTCCCTAGGTTGCTAAGTCATAACAGCTAGGGGAGTCGGACTCAGCCGTGCCCAGTTGGCAGCCTGAGAGGTTTTACTAGCCTTTGCCATGATCGACTCGCTCGTGGCTCAGCCTAGCTCGACGAGAAACCACTGAGAGACGAGTGCTCGCGAGTATAGTCCGAAAACAAGCTCAATCTTGATCGGAAATATGATACCTTCGGCAGGCTTCGACTCGGAATTGTTAGTTTCGAGAGGACAAGCTACGTATGAAAACAAATTGCTGAGAAAAGTACGAACCAAGTTGATTACCAGTAGCATACGAAATCAAAACATCCTACAGAGCATGGAATATATGAAGTACCGCTCATGAGCTAGTGTCTAGAGTGTTCAAATCAATTCTTTGCCAACTTGCATGGACGGTCAAGGTTGAGTACTGGCCGGGACGGCTGTTCTGTCGGCCGACTTTTGAATTCATGTACTATATGTACGGTATTGACTGATTCTAAAATAATCAAACGTCCTTTGGATTACCATGTATACGAGCCTAGCCTGCTGGTTAGATTGAAGTGCACGTTCAACATGGCCGTAATATAGATGATACTGGCGGCTGCCATGCATGCAAGATTGTTACTTTTGTGCATTCATTACCCGTCTAGATATCGGACACGATTCTGGTCAGCATATCATTCACCGGTACGTGTCGGGCAGGATCCTTTATAGCACTCGATCATGCTGTCATATTGTGAATGATGAGCGCAAATCTTCTTGTCGAATCTGGAGATGCACTGATGCGAGACCAGCCGAGATCGAAGTTCGAGCCTGGTTCCCCCGACACGTACAGGCCAGCCGATCAGACGGCCGCCTCGGCTTGTGCGTACCGTGGACTTAGACAAGCTAAAGGGCTGCAATGCTGCATGCTGGCGCTCGTTTCTTCTTGCACTGCACAGCTTGCATGCGGCAGCGCATCGGGCCTTCCCTCGCATCAATTTTCCTACAATGAATGTCCGTTCAAATGAAAGCCAGCGGTACCTTGAATCCGTTTGGCCGGAATTCTTGTGTGCATGATGAAGCCAGGTTACTTTAGTAGCTATTACGTACAGCTGGCCGGTCCGAGTGGAACGGCCCCTAACCCGTCAAGACTGTTGTTCAAAGCATTGGATCGACTGTCGAGGCTTCAATCAAATTCGCACGTGCGTTGGACGTAACGTGGCCCTTTGCCAGAGCTCAATGAGTCACGTGTCAAAGTGGCCGTCAGCAAACGTTTGGGTATTCTTGGACATCTTCAGCAACTCTGCAACACCCTCGTTGCCTGTCGAAAAATTGCTTCCTCGATGTATTTGACGTTGCACCCTACCTTCTGGGATCGCGTTCACTTCCTCTACACTTCGGATAGAAGAACCTTTGACTCCAATTTGACTGAACGAAACTACCATTTGACTGGGAGTAAGACGGAACTGTTTGCTAATCAAATCAAACTTGTGCATCCTGGAAGGAACCTTTGACATGGCAAACGCGATTGACACCTGACCCATGTTACTAGTCTTGCACATTCTACCAATCGTGTTTTTCTCACCCCCGGAATGGGGGAAAGGAAGGCACCAAGAAGGGACCCCAGAGCACACGATCCGTATTGGCTTGCGTAGTGGGCGTTGCCAGGAGTCGCTTGGATTGCCTCTCTCGTCTAAGTTCTGCAAACAGGCGCCGCTGCATCAGCTCGAGCCTGACAGAAGATTTGAGACGCTCAGATCGATAACCAATGAGATACATAAGGATGAGAGCACTCCTACGTCCGACCTTCTTCTTCTGTACCAAAGTGTTGAGGAGTGTCGACTATGATGCGGCGCTAGATTGTCCAGATAAAGGTATGCGATGCATCGTCTAGAGTACGATCTCGAGAAGCCTGTGACTAAGAAGACGGCTGCTATAAACGACGAGTCGACACGCCCTTTCATACAAAGACAATTTCTCGGTCCCGACTGAAGCATTGTCTGAATTTGATGAAATCTAGAGGACATTTGCTGCCGTCCTGACGTTGGATTGCACCACTTACGTACTACACGAATTGACCCACGTGAAAGCGATTGATGTGCCCCACCTAAGAATCCTATACAAACGTTCCGTTCGCCAGCATCCCGTTTGGTTGAGTAAGGTTCAACACCTGCCTCACAATCTCAGTCAAACATTACTGCTCCCTTCATCGTACATCATTATCCTGCCACTTTGAATTTCCCATTCCTACCTTCCCTGTGACAGCTCATGTGGCCCCCAAGGGCCGCCGACTGGAGGAACGTCAGCCCACAGAAGCGACACGTGTAGGCTGCCGGGCTTTCCACGCCCTTGCCCTCGTTTCTCGGCGCCGGCAAGGCTGGATGCACCGGCTCGCCCCAGGTGCTGACGTGGCGCTTCTGGGGCAGTCCGCGCCGCAGGTACTCGCCCGCTTCGTCAAAGCCCACGGTTTCTGCGTCCAAAAGAGAAAGGACGTCGGAAACTGTCCGCAATGCAGCAGTGTAGAGATTACAGCAGTGTAGAGAGGGACTTCTCGGCGCTCGTTTGATGAGAGCGACGCCAAAATCCTCTCTAAAGTGGGGCCGCATTCTAGTATGCAAAAATTCGCCCTCGCTTTCATCCGTCGGCAAACGACTCAGGTGTCTGATCGACTTCTCACGGCCGGAATTGGTCAAACGGCTGACAGCTTGTGCCCGCAATGTCTTTCAATAATAAGACGAACTTCGAAGCATTTTCCTTCCTCGTACTGAAATAATGAAGGGCAGACTTGTTCCTCGAGCGTGCTTCTGTAGATCTTTCAAAGCTCGAGGCAGGGCTGTGCTGTTTCAGTTTTTGGTTTCAGTGACAGGCAGACCTCCTCAAGCCATTTAAGGACGGCATCTTGCAAAAAGCCCTCTCTTTGCTGCAAGCTCCAGAGTTCCAGGAACAGCATATTAAACCCCCATTTCTGTGCCTTCGCCTCTGATGATGAACATAGGGGACGCAAGCTCTGCAGAGACAGGTCAGTGCACTTCACCCACGCTCCACGTTTAATTGTAATTCATGACGGGACTTCAACAAAAGTCCGGCATTCTTTTCAAGCAAAAAGTGTACGTTCAGATCGGTTTTCACGGGACGTACCGTCCTCAGAAGCGACCCTTCTCTTTACGCTCGCAGAGTGCGGACGCTCCTCTGGCCTTGGCTGCCCCTCTCGCCATTCCCGACCGGTTCCCGGAAGCTCTTGCTCGGTCACACTTTGTTGCCCACAGCCAAAATCGCGCGTTCGATATTTCTGGGACACGGGAATGCTCCCGGACACCTCACCAGCCCTCTCAGGATCCAGACTCCAAGTTCGAAGTAATTCCGGCTCCCTTGCTTCGGGGACCGACGCCCTGCGTGACGCAAGACGCGGGCGCGCCCCCGTTAGATCGCCCCGCGTGCTACCGAAGCGCGACGCGGCCGCGTCCTCCGCTTCGCCGCCCGCGCTTTCTATCATCTCATGCTGCGGGACGGCCCCGTCCTCCAGTGCACCGCGCGCGAGGCTGTCAAACCCGCGCGGCAACGTGCCCGCGGCTTCCAGTCCTCCGCGGCCGCTCTGAGTCTCGGCCGCGGGCACCGCGCCCGATGGTCGACCGCGCGCGCTCGCGATGTCGCTCGCGGCCGCGCCGTTTTGTGATTGGCCGAGCCGCAGCGCAAAGCTTGGGTACTCAGCCGCGGGCGGATTCCAGAGGAGGGGGGTTTGGGTAGGATTCTGGTCCCCGAGAGACAACCGGGCTACTCTCTCATCCTCCCAGGTCGGAATCACCGGTTCCGAAACACGCCCGTCGTGCACGGATCCCGCTTGCTCTGGAAACAGGCTCAGGGGCTGGACGTCTCTCAAATAATCGCCGTTCCTTTCTTCGCCTCTTTCTGTTTCCAGGCGACTAGAAATCCGCTGCTGCAGATGATCCGTCGCCACCAAGCCCGGCGCACGCATGGCCTCAAAGTCGGCGGTTCCGCTGGTCGCCATTCTCCATCCTTCCGGCGGAACGGATTGGGCCCGCCCTCTGGCCGCAATGCCGAACGTCGCGCCTTCCGTTTCCGCACTGCCTTCCGCTTCCGCTCTCCAGCCGGATTCGTGTATCCTGTTCCTCTGAGAGGTTTGTATTGTTTCCGCTAGTCTCCCGTTCCCTTCCGCTCTTCTCTCCAATTCCCGCTCCGCTTCCGCTTCCAGTTCTTCCATCGGAAATTGCAGCGACAGCGAATCTTCTCCACACCTATGCCACGTGACATTCTGCCAGTCACTCTCTGCCCCCTCCGCGCAACGCTCTGGCGGCCGCGCCGCGCCACTCTCTTCCGAGCCGCGCGCGCACACCGCTGAATCCTTCGTTGGAATCTGGAACCGAAGAGCCGGGTTCGTCCCTACTGAGGAACCCAGGGAGACAATGGACGGCAGGTTTGAGTAGAACACGTCAGATGACGTCGCAGATGCGGCCATGCTCCATTCACCCGTATCCCTCCCTCGTCGGCCGCTAGAAAGTACCCCCCAGGGATCGCTGGCCCTGCTAAGCGGCTGCGCGACGCTTGGGTCGGACGGGTCCCAAAAGAAGCCCCGCGAGTTGTCGCCTCCCAAGGGCTTGTACCTAGGGAAAGTATGCATGGACCGGAGTGCCCGACGCTCCGTGTGATGATGTCGAACAGATTCGAACTTTTCCGCGGGGAAGGTGTTCGCGCGCGCGTAGATTCCTGACCTGGGAGGGAAGAGAGCTGGGCCGCTTCCCTTGGTTGCCAATTTTGAGGGGCCGGCCCCGTCGTGTTTTGCCGGGGGAGAGGACCGAGCAGCGCCAGGGGAGGGGGGGGTTGCTTCCAGCTCGGTTGACGAGAATGGCGGATAAAGTTCCAGAACCGGGAGAGATTTTACAGGCCAGCTGTGCGCGCGTGGATTTGGGTTGACATCCCCCTGGAAACCTTTCTCGATCTCGTTCCTCGGGCGCGAAGCTTTCACAGATTCGGTCCCGGCAGGAAACGGGGCAAGGACGGACATAGGATCGCTTCGAGCAGCCTCTCGTCTCCAGAGACGAGAGGCCTTCCTTTCTGTTTCACTGAGCCAAGGCCTGCAAACGAGAGCGAGCAGTCAATCCACGGTTTGGCAGGCGCTCTTGAAATAGACGGAGATTCCTGAGGATGAGCGCGGATTTATTAGTCAGTTCCTGCATCCATTCTACAGGCAGCAGAAATTCTCTATAGGATAAACATCTTTCGAAAAAACCATTGTAAGCGAAGGCCTCAATCTGCTAAGCTGGATAAAGGCACACCTCGAAGGAGACTCTATGGCTGATTTCTAAATATACTCAAGCATACAATCGTTTTTGGCTTTTTATCATCGTTCTATCTAGACAACAATGAATAGGCACTCATCCAAACTCGAAATTGATGTGCCTACAGGAAGGCTATTAGTAAGACAAATGAGGGACGTACGCGTCAGTAGGCGTTTCTTCTTCGCCCATCCTGTACGTGGAGTGGCAGTCAAAACTGCTCACCGACCACTTCTGGTAACTGCAAGAGGAGACACAAGGCTGAATGCACGAGCAAAGACAGTTTCCCGGTTTCCAAGTGCAACCTTCCTTTGCAGCGCAATCTCTCCCGCAAACTCGATCACTGCACCTTGAAACCTCGGGAGTCAAACTCCTTGAAAGATGGTCATACTTCCTGACAGGAACGAGGTTTAAGGGATTGGATGGCTTCTACGGTAGAGAACAAATGTCAGCACCTTTTACTTTCCAGGGACCTTTACATTAGGACTTGCGCTCCACCAACTCGATCTTGAATTCCTGCTTCTCATTCCTTGAAAGTAAAGGCAAAGAGCTCTCCTCAATGTGTTCTTCCACTTGTACCTCAGGGCTGACGAGGCAATTCCAGAGGAAGCAAATCCAATCAGTCAGGTTCTCAGCTGTTTGAAATCTTCGCAGCCCTGTCAAGCTTGTCCCACAGGAGGCGCTATCAATACATCATCCAGGTAAGATGCTGTCTTCCGCTCTTAAAAAGGAAGGATGCGGTGCTTACCCAAACTTCGACCACCAACCACGCCTGTGATCAGATCCTTGACTTCACCTTGTGTCCCGACTCCATTCAACCGTAAATCACCTTCAAGCTCTCCGCTCTGAACGTCGTTCCCTCAGCTGAGCATTCAGAGCCTTCCGTCAGCTCTCGAAATCTCCCGGCTTGCAGATCTAATGTCTCCGATGAGGTTGAGAAGCAGCTTCAGACCGTTACAACGAACATGCACAGCCCTACTATGGGATGCTGAGAAGTTCTGCCCGACAGGAAGCACAGTCAGCTATGGCTTTTGACTTCGTACCCGATACTCCCTTGTTCTCCTGAGAGAATGCTGCAGAAATGTCGCGCGCAGAGCGCCTGACACCTTTCCTGAGGATCTAGCTATATATGGAAGAGCCGCAAGCCGCATGGATTCAAGGTATCCGAAGTTTACCGAAGATGGCAGCTGTTTCAAAAGTGATTGCACCTACTATGCAGTGAACTGATCTCAGAGAGCGCTGATGCAACGCATCATTGAAAATTGAGCTCAGCCTTAATCTAACGAGCCGACGCGCGACGAAGCTAGTTCATGACAACACCTTTTGCTTTTTGAATCTCCAAGTGGCGCGAAAGGTGCAAGCTTATCAGGTAATCAGTCACGAGGCTAGGCTACCTGAAACGGCCACTGACGATAATTTTGGCCTTTTCACAAGGGACATCGAGACTTCGAATTCGTTGGTTGAAACTAGTAGAACAAACCAGTCACCGACGACGTCTCGTCTTTGACCTCTTTCACGTCACGTGCGCCGGGCCTCGTGACATGTGCCAAAAGACCCACGACATGCAGCAATGAAAAATGCTCTCAGATGACAAGCACATGAGTGCGCAGGTCCAGCCCAGAACCAATGATGATGAGATGAGGTATCGAGGTCAGCAGCAGGCCAGTCCAATGTTTTTCGTGCATGCGTCGCCGGACGAGTTGAAGACAGGAGGGTCGAGAAGACAGGCCGGAGAGGTCCAGCTTGGTCTGCGCTTGAAATCTTCATTGGCGGAGGCCGGAACGGTGAATCTCAAGGGGATCCAAGTCGGGCCTCCCGGCCACCTGGTGGAGGGCACGCGAGCCCGGGCCACCCGGCCGCCTGCCGCGCCAGACCGGTCAAGCTTCCGCTGCGCTGCGCCAGAAGTAAGCTGTCGGATCGCACCCCTCGGCCGGAACCGGAGCGTCCCTCAGTTGCGGACACCACAAGACGGTATAATTATTGGACTAGCTAGGCTCGGAGTCGTGGCGCTGCCAGCCTGGGCCGGACTGGTCTGGATGGCCAGGCCCGTGGGCCACTCGGACACCGTCCGCAAGCGACTCGAGGAGCCTGCTGCACCAAACCCTAGAATTGTCCGCTGAGAGCGCCAGCCTACCATATGCATGCATTGGCATGAGCATGGGCTCCTTTCACAACATTCTGGAAAGCTAGCGAAGTGAGTTTACATTCACTTCTTGCTGGCTTTACATTGTTAGCAGTGGCCAATCCTGCATGGCAGCTATGCTTTGCAGAAGCTTTAGTTGACTGATATGTCAGGATGCCAGATCAATCGAGAAGCTGGAGCTCAAAGTCTAACATTGGGACGTGCCGCATTGACTGGACCTACTAAAGTTCGAACCGCAGTTGGCAGAGCTGCCCGTTCCAGCTCCTCTTTCGCATTATGAGTGAGAATTGCATTTTCGCACCAGTACATTTTTAGGTGCTCAGGACCCTCACCACAACCTGAAGTTTGCACCTCAGAAGTTGGTTTGCAGCTTGATAAGAGTGCACCAGCTGCCTCGTCAAAGCTTGAATTTGGATACTACCGAAAAGTGACGCCTGTAATCCAGCTATTGACGCACTCTTGTGGCTCTGAGATTGGCTGGCCTTCATTTCCATCCATGGAAAAGTCGGGCCAAGCTCACAAGGCACATGGAGCTTCCCTGTTCATCTTTGGCAGCGTCCTGGGAGGAACAGGTTTTAAGCCAGGCACTCTATGTAAGTGGAAGCTGGTGGCTGGGCGAGACTGGGTGCTGGTAGCTGGGGCAATCAGCGGGAGCACGCAGTGTGGCATGCCAGGAGGGGTGAGGTTCCAAAGCTCACTACTGTACCACCTTTTCTTGCCTTCATACAATCCTGAAAGTAGTTTTATCTTTTTAACCTGACTAAGAAAGTACAGACAGAGTTCGCTTACAGCTAGTTCCTGATATTGTAAGAAATCTGTGATGCAGCGGTGGTCGCAGCTTTGAGCGGTTTAATCAAGGGTATTATGTCGAAAGCCCTGCCGAGACGGGTGCTTGATCACTTTCTGTTCCACAAGGAAGTGCTGATTGTGAACTTAGTTCGGCTTCTTTATCTGTTTCATCCTTAGGAGTCAGATTCCAGCAAAAGTACCCCTTATGACTTTTGAGAACCTATCTTCACAATTACCATCAAGAACGGCATTGATGAAAGGATCTCCGATCGATCAGGGCAGTGCAGGCTTGTGATGGTTTCGAAAGAATGTTTGCCCTTTGCAACATCTGTTAGAAATGCACAGTATGTACGATCATCCACAGGGGCGGTCATATGTGGCTAGCTGCAGTGCAGCCACTTCAGGTCCTCCAGAATAATGAGGTGAAAGGAGCCACTTAAATGCGTCCACTTGAACCCGCTAACTTTTTGGGAACTCATGTTTCAACTCCACTTGAAGCCGTTCTCCTCATCTCTCCCAGAGTCCTCTACTGCCGAACGCCTGTAATTGAGCACAAGCGTGCATGAAGTTAGAGCATTCACCAAGGTTCAATGTTTAGCAGGCCGGTCCCAATCCTGAAGCTTTGTGAAAAGGTGATTTGGC
The DNA here is from genome assembly GCA_000708835.1 of Klebsormidium nitens. NCBI lineage: Eukaryota > Viridiplantae > Streptophyta > Klebsormidiophyceae > Klebsormidiales > Klebsormidiaceae > Klebsormidium > Klebsormidium nitens. Next base: position 101,245 of record DF237225.1, read on the forward strand.
AGAATTTCTTAAAAGCTTGCCCTCTCTCGTAGTCGAAAGTCAGTGCCTTTCGGCCGCAGGACGAGAAAAGCAATGTGAAACCATGAGAGACCTGACCACTAACCCATTTCTTAGGGCCAAAGATGCTGACACATTCCGGAATCGCTCCCTTGTTAGGGATTATGCACATCTGATCAGACGATGGGTGTCTTTTGCAACTAGGTAGAGGGAGACGATCTGGCGCTCTGGGAGCACCCACTCAATGTGCACTTCAAGACCCAGACGAGCCAGGGCTGGCCGAAGTTCTGCTTCACAGTCTTCCATCGCAGCCCGTACTTGGGACGGGACGAGTTCCGTGAGTGAAAGCTTGTGTTTTTCCAAGCTCCTAGCGGTTCAGTTTTTCAAAGACGTGGTACGATCCCATCGGCTCATAAGGTTGAATCAGTGGAAGGAATATGATGTGAACAGTCGACTTGTGACACCTTTGTCAATTCAGACGTCCAACACCAAAATCCTTCAAGGTCGTAGAGAGTGACTTTTCCTGTCCGCTGCAATTCCTTCTCGACGACTCCTTCGTTCAAGTCCAACATGACTAGCTCATTCAGCGGATTGGCGTGATCTTTCTGAACGAGAACTGTAAAAAAAGGACCTGCAAACGGTATGATCAGGAAGAAGCGAACAGGGGAATAGTCGGAAGCAAGACATATGCGGTTGGGCATCGTCCGAAGAAGGTGGAGAACAGGACGGAACAGGAACCAAGAATTGACGTCATATTTGACAGAAACAACGAACCTTCAGAAACAGAGAGACACACAGGATCACAAAAACACAGCAAGACAAGGAGAAAAGAGGCCGATAACTGTTTCATGCAAGAAAGTAACGACAGACGGAACTTTGTCTTGAGCAGAGGCTTACGGCATCTGCGCTCTCCCGACCACCGCCGGGGACCACGAGCTGACCTGTCCGACGTGGCGGCCCAACGACCGGGGGAATCGTCGGGGGGACGAGATCGCGGGCTTCTTCACGGGGAACTTGCCCGAGCTTGCTGATGAGTCCTTTATCCACGATCGAGACGAAGCCTTCAGGTGGGTACTTCAATACTTTTGGATCGCTTTTGAAGGGTTGTTTGTCGAGGTGCTGAGCCACGAGTGACAAAGGCCCCTATGATCATTGTTCTCGCTTAAACTCGTATCGAACGTGATTCGCTTTCAGGTTTTTTTGCGGTGCTTTTGACTTTGACCTCTTGGCTTTGCACATATTTGAGATCAAGATACTTCCAGTCATTGGCCTTTCAAGCCTCCATGGCAACAAGCACAGCGTTATTCCCTCGATTTGTTATAATGGACTCCGAAGCAATGTAATGCGCATTCTCTCGTTACAACACCCTCCGACTTTGCGCAAACCAACTCATTGACCCTGATTCCCTCTCTGCTTGCCACGTGGCAGCGCCTCCATCCAGACCGTCGGCATGGGCACGGTCCACCTCCGGCTGAGCCTCCTCTTTAAAGACTTCGACCATTACGCGCCGCTGTCCGGTCTGACACGTGGCGCCTTCTCGAGCGGCCTGCGCGCCTCGCGCAACTTCACGCGGAGGCGGGTGCGGGAAACCGGGCCTGACGCGGGCCTGACGCAAGAGGGGGCGGGTGCCTCGGGGGACGAAGCAACCGGGCAGGAGGAGCGGAATTCCGCTTTTCGGTCGCAACGGAAAGGGGAGGTGTCGGAAGGGGAGGAGCGGCGGCGGGCGCAGCTCGCGGACAGAATGATTCGGACGGTTACTAGAAATAGGGTTAGGGACACCGACTCCGAAAGGGAGGGAGAGGGGTCTACCTTTGAGTCGAGGCGGCTGTCGAGGTCAGGGTCACACAACCGGGCGGGTCTAGAATCGGGTTCGTCGACAGACCGGGTCACCGACAGAGTTACGAACAGGTTTGCGGACCGGTTTGAGACAGACAGGGTCAGCGAAAGGGTTACAGAGAAAACAACCGAGCGCCGCCAAAGCCGAAGGAGCTCTGACGTCACCTCCGATCGACTCCTCTCACCTGAAAGAGCAGCCGACTCGTCGTCCAGCCGAAGACGATCTTCATCCGGGGGGCCAGAGAGCAGGGTGCCCGACCCCCTCGCTTATGGGGAATCTCGCTCCAGGGGGCCAGAAAAGCGGGGTTCTGACCCTCCCAGCGAAGCCCGCGGAGTGTTCGCGCGACTGGGGCGATGCTTGGCGGAGGAGGGCGCGAGCGCGCGCGCGCTTTTCGAGGGCGCGGACGCGGACGCGAGCGGCGCGCTCAGCCGGACGGAGCTGCGGCGGCTCGTGCAGCGGATTTTGCCGGGGGTGTCGGCTCGCGAGCTTCAATACGTTCAGGTCAGCTCTTTGGGCTTTCCATCTTCTCGGCAGGGCCAGTGGTTTTTGGCTCTTTTTGAATTTGTCAAATGAAAAAGAGCCGTGAAAGAACGTAGGCTTTGCGGGATCCTCGGCCCGCGAGCTCAGATGCGTTTAGGTGAGCTCTTAGGGGTTTCAGATTTTAGAGCTTTGAAAATCGAATGTTGAAGGATCGAAGCTGAAGCTGCGAGCGGGGTTTGCGGATTTACAGTGGAGCTACTGTCATTCCTCGCGAGAAACAGGCCGCTAAAGCTTATAGCACCACATCCAAAGCGAAAGCATCGGTGCGCAGTCCGTAATGCGGGCCAGAGATTCGCGCGTGTGCAAGCGAACCGTCGTCCTCATTCTGATCTGCTGCTGAGCAAACGTGATAAGGCAATCCCCCCCCACCAAAGATTGATAATGCATTGCGGCCTCAAAGAACCTGCTGCGAGTGCGGCGCCGGACGCGTCAGTTGGCCTTTGGGAAAATGGAATACGAGATTCAAATCGTAGAACAAACAATGTGCAAGAGCTGCCGATGTCGATTTGCTGAGGCGTTCTCTGCGGACGTCCGCAGCTCATGTTGGACGAGGGCGGCACCGGACGCGTCACGTGGCCCGAGTTCGAGGCGCTTGTCCAGGCGTGCGCAAGCAGCGAGCAGGCGTCCCGGCAGCAGATCCGAGTCGGCTCCGCGGAAGCGGACGTTATGCGGACGCTGGTGAGCTAACATTGGATCGCCTTACGTCTCTGTAGCGCAACCTGCGGATTGGGAATACTCCTTGTAAGCAGCCGGTCCTTGTTCTAGTACGACCCGCCCGCATTTGCCCCCTGCTTTGGCGGCGGTGATGAAGCGGCAGCCTGAAGGAGTTTTTCAAGGGCGTTGAAGGAGACTCTGCCTGTAAAGCGAGGGACGCACTGCTCAAGGAGCATTTTAGTTCCGCTGATTATTTGAACTTCCATTCGCCGGTGTGAACTATGTTCCCGAAAGTCGCGGGAAAGCAGGTTTCGAGATTCCGGACAGCCACTGAGACGACTGCTTTGGGCGCTCGACGCGCTTATGAAGCCGAGATTCTAACGCGCTGCGTTCCCGTCGACATTGACAGCGTTTCATCGCGTCGGACGACCCGGCCCGTGTGCGCGCGCTGTTCGACCAGTACGACCGAGACAAGAGCGGTTATCTAGACCAGGTCAGCATGCCACGTAGCCTTTTCAGCTTTCTCTTTGAACGAGATTCGACCATTATGATCGAAACACAAAGCGGTTACCTTGACCGGGTCAGCACGCCACGTTGCCTTTTCAGCTTTCTATTTAATCGAATGCGACCAGTACGACCGAGACAAGCGCGGTTATCTAGAGCAGGTCAGCATGGCACCACCATCTCCTTCCTTTTCAACCGCTTCTTATAGCAGCTAAAATTGGTCTTCGGTCCGGTACGCGGCGTTCTTTCGGGGGGGATTCTCCGTTCCGTGCGTCGAAGATGCTTTGGAAGGCACTTTCGGTCAGCGATCTCGAAGCGTTTGTGGACTGGCTTTTGCAGACTTGTCAAAAGGAGCACTACGTTGTGCGCTTGAGAGGGATGGTGTGATAGCGCGAAGCGAACGTTGACGTTAGCTTATGGAGCGAGCAGCGACGGACGGTCGGCTTCTGTGTGAATACGACGCTTGAAAGTGTTGCTACGATTCCACGCACCTTGTGAGTGGGACGTCATGCGCTGGCTATTCTCTTCCGATCACATTGTCCTCGACTGGCATTCGAGGGATAGTTTGCGCATCCTTGATTTCCAGTGATCGATTGATGCAAGTCTGGCCTTGTGACAATATTTGGAAAGGATATGGCTCATCGCCCAAACCTATCCGTTTCGCGGTCTGCCTTCACCCCTCTGAATGCCACGCCTTCCCGGCTGAAGGCCGATCTGAAGGCCGATCTCCTCGTAGAATCTCTCGAGGAATGTGGGTGCTTTTGAACTCAAAGTGCTCACTCGTTTGCTTTTTATCTTGATTTGCTCAGAACCTCGAGCCACTTGTAACCCTCGGACTGTTTGGAAAGGCTTTGTCGGGCGTTATTGACCATGCAAATTGAAACGGTTGTTGACGCAGGCGGAGCTACTATCAATGATCAGGGACCTGATGCCCCCCATGGACGTCCGAGACCGTCGATTCATCATCGCCAATCTCGCGTTCCGAATGGACGCGGACGGAGACGGGCGCATTCGATTGGACGAACTGCTTGGAAAGCTCAAGGAATAGAGGCCAGATCTGCCGGCTGCATGATTTACGTAGATACACACGATTTGCAGCTCTTATGTTTGCACAAAACTTTAGATGATAAGACGGCCTTGAAGCATGAAGGGACTTGTACCACTGGTATATCAAGAACAAGGGCAGAATGTCGAATAATTGACCGGTTCGCTTCTCGGTAGATGTCCTCTCGAGAGATCTAGTCGCAAGGCGCGGCTGGACCGAGGGCAGCTTGACTCCATGGTTTGCAGACCGACTGGAACCTATAGTCGGTCCCGACTTTCGAGAAGCACGGCTTAGAAATTGCACATGTGCAAAAAGCGTGGGGCAAGTTGCTGCTGTGAGCTGAAGAAGTCGCTTCTTACTTGATTCCAAGCTGGGAGTTTGATCGGTAGAATGTATACCCAGAATCAAGTAGACAAGCCAGCTGGCTTATGATGATCTTTGAGTGTCAGTTATTGCTCGATCTCATGTAAACCTGTGACCAGCCCGGCCGTAAGACATGGATGTAGATACCTGTCTAGTTCGCCGGACAGGACCGTCCGACGAGTCCCGCAAGGACATTTGGCCGGATCTTATGTACGGTAGTATGGGCCCATGCGAGGCTAGCTCTGTCCATGGATGACGGTGAAGACGGAAGGAGATTCCTCACCGATTTTGCCTTTTGGGACATGTCATGCAAATCCGAGCAGAACGAGGATAACCGTAGTCACGGCGGGGTGCCGCTGCGGGCCTGAGGTCAGACGGACTGTGAGTGGCTGACTCGAGTGCCACGCCGCCCGCTGCGGCTCGGTGCGGGTCACGTGCCAGGCAAGCGCAATCTCAGCGGCCCGGCGGCACCTAACCATCTGTTGAACGGCATAAAAAGGGTCCAACCAGATAGCGCCACGTGTCCCCCCGTTTCAGTTAGGCTCGCTGCCGCGCCGCGCCTAGGTCGCCTGGAATGCCCAGGCCGCCGCCAAACCGGGGCAGCAGAGGGCGCCAGTTTCGGCACCCTAACTGAGTGGGTGTTGTTACCGTCCGATCGTGGCTGAGTCGGGAGCCGCAATGATACCACCATCGATTAACTCTCTTGGTGGTTGTAATTGTATGAAAGCAGGGCACAGAACTGCCCGACCAGCAGTTCTGGAAGCTTACTCGAACTCGGTACTCTAAGGCTTAGCATAATATAGAAAGGAAGAGCGACGCCACGTAAGCAGGATAAGCCGGGAGCAGAAGTTCTTGCATGTGTTAGGCATGTCCTGGGCTCGGATTTTCACCGCCGAAGCGTTGCGGAACTGTTTGCGGAAAGCGCGGAAACCATGGCGGAGAAGAGCGGAATGCGCGGAGCAAGGCAAAAGCTTGCGGTCCAAGCTTGGATGAAAGAAGAAGCACGCAAGTTGCAAGTCGTGGAAGCATCATTGGACACAAGCTAATGCGCAGTTTCGTGCAAAAGTAATTACGCGACAAAGTCAGGCCTCGTCGGCGCTCATGCGCAAGCGCAAGTCTTGAATATAAGAAAGATTGAACTGAGCACGTAAAGATTATTTTCAGTCCCTTTCACAAATGCCACCACATCTCCATAAGCCACAGACTATCTAGGCGTAACAAACCTCGAAGCAACCAACACCGTGCTCTGATTGTTCGCAAGTACGTTGGAGGACGAGCTCAGGCTACCCACTAACGGAGACGATCCCTCCGAATCCCACAAATCTTCCTCTCTGAAACTCGAATCAACAACTTGTACCAGCGCCAGTTGCGAACCCACGCTTTCCATATTTGGTCTGGCAGAGGGGTCCGTTCGCAAGCAAGCCAGAGCCACATGAATGTAGTTCCGGGCTTCGTTCACGTCATAATCATTCCCAAGTTTTGGGTCGACCAGCTCCAATATCTTGCCCTCCCTGGTCATGTCTACGGCGATCTTGGAAAGGCGCTCCATTACTCCGGACCTGATCTGGCTCACCACCGGACGCCCGCTCACGAGCTCCAGGAAGAGCATGCCAAAACTGTACACGTCGCACTTGGGGGTCAAGAAACTCGCCCCACCATGCAGGTACTCTGGGGCCATGTATGGCACCGTCCCCTTGACCATGGTAGAAGTCTTCCATCCCGAGTCCTGGACTAAGTGTGCGAGCCCAAAGTCGGCAATGCACGCATTCGCTATCTCGTCATCAGTAAGCAGAACGTTGGCAGCCTTGATATCCCGATGCACGATGGGTGGCCGGATGTCGTTGTGGAGGTAAATCAGCCCTCTGCAGACGCCGCGCGCAATGTTGATACGGTCAGCCCATGACAACACCGGCTCCCCATCTCTCGGATCGTGAAGGCGTCTGTCCAGGCTCCCCCGAACAAAGTGCTCGAACACCAACAGTCTCTCCCCCCTATCCACGCACACTCCCAGGAGAGGCACAAGGTTCTTGTGCCGGACCTTGCCAAGAGCCTCGACCTCCGCTTTCCAGGACCTCTCTTCGATGTCTTTGCGGCCAGGCCTTGACTCCAACCGTTTCACAGCGATGACCGACCCGTCCTCGAGGACACCCTTGTACACGATTCCAAACGACCCCCTTCCAATGATGTTGGTGCCGTTGAAGCTGTCAGTGCCCTTTTGCAGTTGCTTGAGAGTAAAATGCTCCTGACGAGGTTTGGAGACCGGGTGCTGGGGTGTTGTTTTCCCTAGCGTTTCGTCCTTGCCCCCTTCCTCCAATGTTGACTGTAGGCTTGACCTACGTTTCTTTTGCCGGTACAGGCAGAATAAGCTCAGGGCTGCAAGGGCCAGAAGAAGAGCTGCTCCAGCAAGAACCCCGCCTATGACGGGGCCAATAGTACCAGCAGAATCGGGTGTTGCCAAGGCTGCAATGGTTGCACGAGATCAAAAGACATGAGCCACACCTGCTGGAGTTTTGCCAAGAATTTCTTAAAGAAAACCTTGTACAACCTCGCCTGAGCAGGCGCCCAGTCAAGTCTTCCATCAGGAGAGGCAAAGGATAGAAGGTGGCGACTTAGACCAGAACTCGGGTTTTTGCAAACAATTAACATAGTTCTAGCTCTTACATAAGCACAAAGATGCTGCTCTTACCCGGAGCAGGCCCTGGGATAGGGGCAATAGCAGGGGCAATTGGGCGGGCTGTCCCTGCAAGCACGAGCGAAGCACGACTTACATGTGGTGTGTTACAGGCATATGGAAGTGCTCATTCCCTCGGATCTCGTGAATTTCAATCAAAGAGGAGCGCTCGAGCAGTGTTGTGCGCTGTCTCTGTGACTAGGTCATAAGGGCTGATGACGCTAGAGCACCTTCTTACCCGTGACTGCAACAAGGTTACAGTAATTTAATTCTCAAACGCAGGTCCCATTTTAGGAGTCCAGCAGGATTCTTCAGGAGACTTCGCTAGGTCACTTGACTCACACATAAGAGCCCAAGACAAGCCCACGCAAAGGAATAGCCGTTTACCTTCTGTAACAAAAACATTGCCAATAACCGGCCCATTCCCCTCCTGAGTCAAGGACGTGAAGACCAAGGTTGTGGCGGACGCGGTCGCCACGAAGTCAAACACCTTAGGCAGGTAGCCCATCTGCTCCACAGTCGTATTGGTGATGTCAAAAGTGTAGTTCTGGGTGGCCCCGGCCTTCGAGACCTGGAGCGTTTTGATGGGAGAGCCGGTAGGAGTGCCCGCCAGGTAGAAAGACACGGTGTAAGAGGACCCAGGCGTTGTGACAAAATTCTGAAAAGACAGAGGGACAAGGGTTCAGTGGTCTACATGTCCGGCCTTCAAGTACTCAACAAAAACTGCGGCTCTGGAAGCAGACAGAGAGTGACCAGATTTTTGGCTCCAAAAGCGACCGGTTCTTAACTTTTCTCCTATTCACAAGCCTAGTATGACAAACTTTATTTCCTGCCAGGGAAACTCGCTTCAAAGCTTCTAACTTTGAACCAATGCAGGCAGATCGTCCGAGGAAGTATGGCAACTCCTTGATCTTACACTGACCAAAGCGATGGCGCTCTCAGCCACTTACCACTGGTTTCCCCCCGACCATCAGACAAGCGAGTGACCGACTCTGTTCCAACTGCTTGTAACAGAGGAGAAGCTTTCAGACTCTTTGTGTGTCTATGAGAGTCTGTCTTTTTGCCACAGAATTTATGGCAATTGATGGCAATCCAAGAACCGAAGGAACCCATACTAACAGTGCTCGCAAGTGACTGACCTGCTGAATGGACCCTGCCTCGTTTCCGGAGCAGTCGAGGCTGTACGAGGCACCAGGAGGCGCTTGCCATTGCCTCGCAGAAACATAGTCAACGGTCCCAGCAGTAATAACCCAGCCAGGAATGACGTCACGTGAGCTGAACGTTGCGTAGCCGCCGGAGTTTAGAGCAGAAAACCCGGGGAGGGCAAAGTCACCATTTGTGAAGGTAGGATCTGGAGAGGAGCACGGAAGATAAGTAAAGAAAACCAAACAATTGATAATCTGGTGGGGCACTTACAAGGGGGGTTGCCCTAACCAACTCAAAAGCTTGAAAAAAGCTCCGAAAAATTCCAAGGATTCATCAATGCACCAAGCCCTCCTGCCCAAATTCCGGAATCTTCAACTGCCGGCAGTGGTCAAATACGTTGAATGAAAACAAAATGCACAGGCTGCTGGCTTCCTTCCTGTCGAACTTTCCGGAACATGTTTCTCATCATCGGCTTTGGATGGGTGCTTCCAATCCCCATGGGACATGAGGGATGTCCCTCCACACCAACAGATTACAATTACACAGTAAAGACAAAGGCGGCATATGGGTATGACTGCAACAGCTCCTGTCACATTTTGCCTCACCAAGTCAAGGGGTTCCCTAAGAGTCAATGTTGGACCTTTTGAACGGCCACGGCCTCAGAGTGCAAGGACTACCTCTTTCTTCCCGTAGAAAGCTGGTACTTCTCAACCAATGTTCCTAATTCACACAAATGTGACACAAATCTGCTCAACTTAAGTCCATGAGGGCCCCAAATGCTTCTTGAATAACCTACCGCCGCTTTCCTGAATCTCTCTTTCAGGACCATATGCCTAGAAAGTATGTGCAGGTACTTGCTTCAACACACTTTCCCACCTTATAATAGGGTCCGTTCTCCAAGATGTGACCTTCCCTGGACTGATGCATTAAATGCAGTTCACAACTTTCAGATCCTCCTGATCAAAACACCAACTTGTACCTTTCTTAACCCAATGTATTCAAGTTTGACATCTCTTTAACCGCAGGGACAGAGAAGTGAGTCATGTCTGTGCACGAGAATGCCAACTTTCATTAGTGTCGTCCCAGTCTTCGCCCCAGGGCTGTCATGGCTCCCGCTGCTAATGGCTATCCTATCTGCTGCACCAAAAAGCCATAATTGAGCTTTTCAAGAGACCTGGACAACTAAAGGACGCCAGGATAGGGAACTTACTTGCAATCTGGAGAAGTGACCTGGGGGCAGCAACTGCATGCACATATAAACTGTATTTAACAGAGAATCCACATTCCTTGAGAAGCGGTTTAAATCCCTCACAGGCGGATTTTCTTTTCTGCTTGTCACCCACGATCAGCCAACAATGCGGAAGGGAATTTAGGTAAGATGGGGCATTTTTTTTTGGATATTTTCAGTCACCTAACACTCTTGCAATCTATTCAATCCTGCCAGATCAAACACATTCAACCTGGTAAAGCTGTGTGTGATCATTATGAGGCCCTCACTACAGCGTCAGATACAAACATATGCAGCTCCTCCTCATCACTAGGGTGAGGATTCGTGGCTGTCTGGAGATCTAGCTGCCAAGGCCACTTACCTGAGGAGCAGACAAGCGCCAGGAGTAATAAAAGTGCAGTGAAGACTGCCATCAAGCTTGCTTGATAAGCAACTTCTTGGCATTCAGAAGGAGGAGTGGCGCCAATTGCCTAAAACCGCAGTAGATCGACTGGTCCCTGCAAATTCAACTACAGTTGGAGGGTGGAAGAGATTGTGAGATTTGCCCGCCATAATCTGGCCCTGCCGTTGCGAAAAGCAGCTTTGGAGAGGACGGATACCTAACCAAAAACTGAAGCACAAACTCAAATCTGCCAGCACATGATGTCTCTGAGCGAAATTGCTTCTCGTTTGTAACAGAGGGAGAGCGCTGAAGGTTTCACTGGGTGACCGTGATGCAACCCAGACTCACGGCCCGTATCGAGAAAACCTCTCGTAATGCCATTTCGGTTTTACGAGCAAATCGATAGATCCGTATCGAACAAATTCATCGTATTCGGCGGCGCCGTATTGGAAGATTTGCTCGATACGCAGAATGCCGTAATAATCGAGACATTTGCTCGATTTATGGACCGCGGTCCTTCCAGGTCTTCCGTAGTTTCAGGGGACGGGGGCCGGTTCGGACGATCTCCGCCGTCGATCCAGGGTGACCGCTGCGACCCACAAGATCGGTCCACATGACCGCCAGGATCGCGGTACATAAACGATCCCCTAGACTAGTAGTTTAGGGACCGTGGCACCCGAGTTGCAACCGGGCCCTCCCTGTGACATTAGGGTCTCGCGGGCAACCTGTGAATAACCGGGCAACCCCCTGGGACAACCGGGCCCTCCCGCCGTAGGGTTACACCACTGCGAGTGGCAACCGGGCAAGTACTTTCAGTTTTAGTTTGTGCCCGGGGCATAAAAAATTCGAAACTTTTCCCCAACAGGCGCTACTTGAAAACGAGCGAGTTGATCGATACCCGGCCGGCCGTATCGAGCAATTTGTTCAATATGCTTCTGCTGGCAATATGAGAGGTTTTCTCTATACGGGCGTGAGTCTGGGTTGGCTGATAAAGGTGTCTTGCGGTTCAAAATTGGCTCTAAACTAGACTGTCAGCACACTTTGTGCTTCACCAACCGATGAACGGCACAAACGTACCACTCAATTTGCGCCACGTGTCCCCCCCAGCCCGGCAAGAGTGCGACGCGACAGGTCGCTTGGCATGCCCAGCAGGGCGCCAGTTTCCGAACCCGGATTGAGTGGGTGATGTTACCGTCAAAGAACATTGTACCGGTCGGGGCGTTTTTTTGAGCGGAAATGGGGTTTCGGGGTCGCCGAAGGTGGCCCCGGGGGCCCTCACGGGGCGAAGCCCCGGGTCAGGGGGGGGCCGAAGGCCCCCTCACCGAAATGAACAGCAAGACCTTGCAATAGGGTTTCAGGCCTCGAAACCCTAAATGTTAGTACTCCACGATCATTCAATGGCATCAGAAAGGACCAACCGCATAACGCCACGTGTCCCCCGCTTCGATAGGATTCGCTGCCGCGCCGAAAGATGGTCGCCCCGAAAGCCTGCAGGTCAGGCCAGAGGTTCGGCCCTGACCACCACAACCAGTTATGAGTTTTGCAGTCCGGACGAACAAGAGTCGCCGTCCGACGGCGAGCAGCGCGCAACTAGGCGGTTGCAAAACAAAAGTTCTGCCTGACTCAGCAGCCTGGCTTTGGACAGACTTTGACTGCACAGACTTTTTTTCTGGAAGAACCCAATCTTAACACGCCAACTCAGCACTGTTTCTGGAAGCACCCAATCTTAGAAGGTTCTAGCTGAGCCTGCCCCGGCCACGTGAGCAGGCTGCAGGCCACGTAAGCAGGCTGCAGGTTTTTCGGACGGTCTGGGCTGGCCGGAATATAAGGTATAAAAGCTCAAAAACTCTCTCATTTCATTCATTCCCAAGTAGAGCACCTACGGTTCTCAACCTCCCAAATCTTGTCGCATTTTCAGTAACACACCGCGAGTTTGGCTTAGTCGCTGACTTTTGGCCGCCGCCGCCGCCGATTAGGGGAATTTTTCGGCTCAAAACCGAGCAATGTAGCTAGGCTAGGCTACTGCCAGTGAGTCAGTGAGTCTAGTGAGTCCGATCGAGCCCCCCGCAACGCGCCGTTTTCCCGAGTCGATTTTTAATACAGACCGTCGATCGCGACAAATTTTATCAATCGACTAGGGGTTTCGGACGCGGCCCCGTCCGACCAGTCTCCCCAAGTAATATCCGTCGTCGTAAAGACCCGGTGGTAGTCTAAACAGTCAGCTAGATTACGGTCATCATTTTTTCAAGAGGCCACAAGATTCAAACCGAGTTGCTCGTATGCACGCATAGGATCGCGACGCACATGATGGAGCATGAAGCAGCGAAAGCAACGGGCCGAGACCGGGGCCGAAAACGCAAGCTTAGTGGCGAGCAAAACGAAGAAGGGGCGACGAGCGAGCAAACAGCAAGTGGTTCCGGAGTAGTGGCCGCGGCTATCAACATCAGAACGCCCGAGACACATGATGCTAATGTAAGATTGGCAAGCATTAGGGAACTTAGCATATGCATGCTGATGTGTTCTGCAGGTTGTGAATGACGTATATCGCACGGCACGTGTGAGGGGTGGCTTTTCTTGACACAATGTGCCATGCTTCAAGTGTACCGAGATCTTGAGGGATCCGCAAGCACCCTTCGAGCTGGCCGCCGGGCGTGTAGTTCAGTGCAGATCTAGCACGACGCTTTTGAATTATGCTTCTTTGGACGGCCTCAGGCTGCTCGTGGCACTTGTGTGATCTATTGACACGAGTGGCCTTGTGCGGCAAGTCTACCTTTCTCTCGAAAACACTTTGCTACAACCTGATAAGCGGTTGTGATGAAGGAGATTGCGATTCTGCGTGCAGCAAGTCCTCAGGTCTCAACCGCAACAATCTCAAACCGCTGCCTAAACGCAGGATTCGGACGATTCGAACAGTTCCGGGAACCAAGCATCATCGTTTGACGGTGATGATTGCGAAGGTGCTGACGACGAGACCTCCGAGTCGGACGAAGAGGAAACTGCATCGGACCGGGAGTTGCTGGACGACTGCCCTCAGCAGGTCGACTCTGCGCACGACCACCGTCTTGCGGACCAAGAAAGAGAGATCAGATCGAGCGACATGGTGAGTTCGACCTGATCCTTGCTGCTCCGTCCTTGCAGGTTCAGTGCTTCTTATGTGGTCAGCCTGAAGCGG
>DF237224.1:0-114492 GCA_000708835.1 Klebsormidium nitens
TCCTGTCGAGAACGAGGTTAGGCTTAACCAGTCGTAATCGTTACAACTTTGCTTTCTGAACCTTTTCCAGTCGCGCTCCTCTTTGCTCCACACCCTCCCCTCCCTGGCCCCGCTGGAGCCAACCAACTCCAGCCACTATCGTTGAAAGCTGACAGGTACCGAAGTGGTCCCTGCCAAGAAATGATATACCGATAGTCAAGGGCAGGAAAGAAGATTCTTTACTGCAAAAACTTTGCACAATCTGTATCAGTTCGAAGAGCTACAACAATTCTCGTCCATAAAAAGTGGAGACTGCCTGGCTTGGTTGGCTGCCAGGCGCAATCAAACACTTTTGCAACAGCCATTGGAGAGTAGTAGGTAAAACCCTTCTGAAAGCAGCCAACGTCAAAGAAGAGCAGAGACTCAAAGCCCAAGGATTTTTAGAGATAACACTGCCACCTATGGCCACTAAGCCGCAAAATTCAAGTACTGTTCCTATGTCTCAGCATCTAATGCTTTCCAAGAAGAAGGTTCAGTAGTAACCAAAGCCACTTTGCCTCAGTTCAAATGACAAAGGCAACTCTGGATTTCTCATTACCCTTCAAGAACTTGCTTGAAGCTTAATCCGGTCTTCCATGCCTCCCTTCTCAGATGTTTAGCAGCTCCTCAGCTCCCAATTGATCAGAACACGGGCAAATTTGGATCCCAAGGAGCCCACATAATGTAACATTTAAAGAAGAAAGCAAGGAAAAACCCACCGTGCAATTGCTGGTACGCAGACGTGTTTTGCTCAGCCGGAGCGGGGCACGAGCTCGAGCAGACTTCTTGCTGCACCTTTCTAGCTCTGTATTGCGCACAATCCCTTGTCACAGTATTTGAACAAAGGGTTTTTCTGATTCTCAATTTGCTTCTGTTGCTATTCCCAAGCTTCAGAAGGTAGAAATTTTGCAGGAAGGCCAGCTGGGCGGCCTGCTACTTCCACTTGAAGTCGGAAATTCTTCTGTCCAAACGTGATTCGAAGAGTTTTACCCAGCTGGGCCCTTAAGTTGGTCCCAGATGGGCACGGAATGCTTCGGTCGTAGACTCGGTGTCAGTGGACTTGATTCATCGGTCAGACTGCACAATTTGACTCTGGCTTCGTATTAAATGCAGCGCGGTCGCACACGTGCGGGTCCTTACACAGTGTGCAAAACAGCACAGAATCATTACAGAGGAGCTATTTCAGCAATGGCTACTTGAGCAAGGAAGGTGTCCCAACAACTGACGCCAAGCCTGAGCTAAACGATTTGCAGGCACCATGAACACCCTAGCATACTCCTAGCAGAACCCCCAGGTATGCTTGGAAGCTAGTAGACATGCTGCGCTCTCATCATACAGCTAGCTAAAGGCGCCATTCTCAGAGGGTGATGAGGAGCTATTTTCACAGCCAAAGCAACTCCCCTCTCCTGCAAATGCTTAGGCAGGCGTGACGGGGCGGCCAGTGATGTACAGTACGTGAAAGAATATTGTGACGTCAATGTGACTCGGCGTGTCAGAAAAGGTCAGATTTGCTGACACATTCCGATACGCCGACTATCAAATATGTTGCAACTTGTCGCGGAATCGACAGACCGGAAATCCACCCTAGGTAGCTTGTGTATTGGACCTTGAACAGGTGCAAAAATGATCGACACGCAGCTCCTAGACGTGCATTTTAAATCAAACGTACATAGTGTGCAGATGATTGGATTCTTCGATCCGCGAATGATTGACAATTTGATTATAATACAGTAAATTCGGCCTATTGATTTGCACAGCAATCCAACATGACGGTTGCATGCCGGAAGCCACGCGTCCGACAGCCAACTTCTGAAGTACTACTATTTAGATCAACACGTACGTACGCGTATAGTGCTTTCCCTAGATGGTCAGTGCACTGGCCGCTTGGCTGCGCCGGTCCGCTCACTGACAACACCGTTCAGAATTTGATCCAAAAACGAGCCCAATCAGCTCGTCGAGTGGGGAACATCGGATGACTCTATACAAGTTGAATTCACTAGCTATACAAATGCCTAAGAAACCTGTTGAATCCTTGGCAACTTGTTATCTGCTATTATTTGACCTTTTAAATAGCTTGGACAGGGTCTAGAGTCTACAGTAAATACGGGTAGGTACAATGACACTGGTTCTGACGCTTTCATCACTTCGACTTAGAATACAACCTGTGTATACGATTACTTACAGCCAATGTCTTCAAGGCTTTTTGACGACCGTCACGGGGCACGGAGCATTCGCAACGACATAGGTGCTCACACTCCCCAACAACACCCTGCACATGTGGAATAAACGGATTGATTAGTATCGCTGCCCCATCGGCAAGAAGACATCGCTTTGACAGTCATAGTACCCATAAATATCTCCCCTCATAGCCACAACAAATCGAAACTCGCTATTGCTCTCCATTCGACTACAAAAAACGGATGTGAGCTTGACTTCACAATTCACACATGGCAGCTTTTCAGATGGTACCCTCAACTGCCAAAGACATAGACCAGTTAAGCAACCCCGCTTGCAGCACAGATTCTTAGAAAGAGTGGGGGGCGGGCTGCTCACCGCTTGACGGAACCGAGGCCGCGGCTACCCAAGACAAGCAGGTCCGCGGCCACCTGCTGGCACGCTTCCACCACCTTGTCGCGGGGGTCGCCGTAGTGGATCTGGCCCACAACCTCGATCTGGAAATCCAACAGGGGGCAGTCAGGTAAGGAGAAACAAGCACGCCGCATGTCAAGATCTCTACGCCTTGCTGAAGAGGAGGTTCGAAGCAACATATTGACAGTCTGAGATGTTGCAAATCAGGTCTTAGGAAAGACGCTATATAACTCCTTGAACATTTCTCGCAAGTCAGGGGGGATGTAGCACTCTCCTTGTTTTGCGTTGGTTTGACGTTAACAGAAGGCGCTTCACATTGAAAAGCTGCTGAGAGGGCTCTGAATCAGCCATGGGCACTCGTTACTGTTCACAAGCAGAGGAACAACTAAAGTGAGGAAGAATCCAATCTGCAGGTGGTTGACCAACATATATGATAAGCAGGCGAAACACAGTTAGGGGGCCGTAAGTTCCACTTACATTATTCTGCTTGGACACCTTCTGCAGCTTCTCAATCGCGGCGTGGTCCAGCAAATGATACTTCTTCAGGATGTCAAACTCAACGAGGGGGATGTATGCTGCAGCCAGAAAGCTCACTTGTCAATGATGTGGCCAGAAGGATTGTCAACAGAAGGAGCCAGACTGGGGCCTTCCGTTCTGCATGCAACCAGGCAAGAAACATGGCTGACGGTGCAAAGAAGGCCTGACCGGGAACTTCACGGGTTTGCTTCTAAGGTTTAGGGGCACTCACGTGAGCCTTTGGAGCCCCAGAGAGCAGCTTGTCCCTCGTACTCGTCTGCAAGCCACAAAGGCAAAACATGAGGTGCATGTGGAGAATCTCATGACCTGGAGGCAAATCCCCTGATTGCACTCACAGATTCAGGTTCATTCTTCTTCGCTGTTCCCATCTCTGGACCATCTGAGGTTTGATGGAACCATATCAGAGGTGGCCTGGGGCTCTTACCTTTTTGAGCCACTGACAGCAGAACAACATTGTCCCCCGATCTGGCAGAAAAGGATCAACTATGTGAGAGCAATGCTGAAGGAACAAGAAGCCCCACACAATCAAACAATTGGCATCACACTCATCGGCCCCTTTGCATTGAAACTGTCATTTGTGCTGCCATGAGATCAATGCAGCTGGTCATGTCTGGGCCAATTACCAATACTAGATTCAAACCTGTCAAGAAACAGCTTCACTTGCTTGCATCAAAGTTTTCTGGTTTGCCAGTGGAGGAAACAGATTCACAAGGTTTCCCCACCTCATATTTCACAATATGGTCATTTCGCACTGGTTTACAAGTTTGTACGCTGGACAACAACAAAAGATGCAAACTTGAATCAAATCTACAGCTTTCGACTGACTAAATCAGCTGCACCACCAACAATCAGGGACTCAATATGTGTGCATGTAAAAAGATCAGCAAAAATCACCTGATCACATTCTCGATTGCCCAATCCAGCGCATACTTTGCGTGGTCAGATGAGTCTAAGGCTATGACAATATGGCGTTGGGCCGACGACTCCGCCATTGACCCTCGATTTGAATGTGGAACGATGGACGGAGGTTACCCTGCAATCTACTTTACAGAAGGAATCTAGACTTGTGGAAGTGGTAACTTGTAAGGCTGCAACAACGGCCTGCATGAACGGCTTGAAACTATGAAAGCGAGCAAGCGACACAATGGCTCAGACTCCTCAGAACTTTTACAAAACTTCCTGTGCCAGCATTAGATTGACGCAAAACGGACAGAAATGGGCGCGCGATGCGTGCATACGTTCTGTGCTGGTAGAAGAATGTAGCTCATATAGGTAGTTTCTGGCATGTTCATACCATCTCGTATGCCCAATACTTTGACTTGATCCTGTAATATAGATTCGCCTTCCGAAGGGAACCAGATTGATGTCCACCCGCTTATATGAGTAACAAAGGCGGCTATGAATTGCTCGAACTGGCAAATATACGGTACCACTAGTAATGAGGAAGAATGTTCAGCGAGCAAGACAGGCCCTTCCTGGGCAGTCACCTTCAACCTGGTCAGTCGGTTCGGCTATTTATTTTCGCCTGTCCCTCCAGGCGCCAGCCTTGGGCGCAAGCTTGTCTCCATTTTTGAGCAGGTTTTGCACAGCTTTCGGCCAACATGATGGAGGCCACAGCGACATCTTCGTTGACGGGGGTGCACTCTCTCGCCGCTGCCGCTGTCAGTTGCTCTCGGCCGAGCACCTCGTACAGCCATCTTGCTCCATTGCCAACTCCTAGCCAACCCTTCCA
The DNA here is from genome assembly GCA_000708835.1 of Klebsormidium nitens. NCBI lineage: Eukaryota > Viridiplantae > Streptophyta > Klebsormidiophyceae > Klebsormidiales > Klebsormidiaceae > Klebsormidium > Klebsormidium nitens. Next base: position 4,877 of record DF237224.1, read on the forward strand.
TTCCTTCCTCCCTGCGACATTCCGTCACCCCTCCTTCTCTGGACTTCCACACCCTAGGCAGCAACGGTCCTTCCGTTGTGCAGCAAACGCGGAGTCAGACGAGCCTCGGTATCCAAACATCCCCCGGTTGCGTGACTGGGCAGAGGGGGATGGAACTCGGCGGCTGGCGGCCTGGGAGGAGGCGGAGGTGCCCATTCCCGGGCACTACCAGGCGGAGGTGGCAGAGAGGGACACCGTGCTGGACAATGCACGCCAGTTCAAAACGCTGCAGGACCAGGCGACTATGGACGGAAATAAGTGAGCGGCGCCGCCTTGGTTCTCTGGAGGTTGACTAAATGCGATGGCATTAGTGGTCAAGCCTCAGTGTTTCCAGAGTCTTTTCCCTCCCCTGATGCTTTGTTATAAAAGGGTCAACCAGAGGCGGGAGTGGCCTCGGATATGGACACCGGTCCGAAAGATGCCCATTGGTCTGCACCATGGGTCTGGTGGAGCTTGCTTTCGATAGTGGCTGCTGCGCGTGGCGCTGATCTCAGATCACCACCTTCAGATGGCCCATCTTCTGCATACTAGTTGGCGTCTTGACTCGGTTCCTGCTGTGTCTGCTACCACCATCGGCATCAAGCTGAAGGCACAGCAGTTCCTCCTGGGTTGCATACTTCTGAGTGGATGATTTCTTTTCTGGGCCATTTCTATGTTCACAGCGCCCTGCCGTTGCCTTTGAATGGCAGAGGCCAAAGGTTAAGTACGTCGTCCCCAAAACTTACGGTCTTAGGAGACCACATACTCTCCTATTGCAAAGCTAGTAGATTCCATCATCGTTTCGTTGCTCCAATTATCCGCGCTCTTCTGACGTCTTCTGCTGCAATCCCTTGTTCCCTGCTGACGGCCCTGCTCGTGGATTCTTGCCAGTTACACGGTGATCCGGCACCTCGGGCAGCGCGCGGACCGGGACCAATACAACTACCTTCCAGAGCGCCTGCGCTATGGACCACAGGTAAGGGAATTCGACTGTCAGAAGCCGTGGAAGGAAAACGTGGACTTCACTTTTCATACTGGACCCCCGCACTACTTGGTACCCCTATGCGCGAGCAGCTGGAGGCTAGGCCGCCACGGCAATTGTGACTTCACGCGTAACCAATGGTAACGTAACCTTATTTACCTGCTCTTGACCGGCGGATCGAATCCACACCGAGGGCTGTACATAGACCTGGTTCCGCGTCCCCGGGCATGGGAAGAAGAGACCGGGTGATGTTGAATGTAACCAGTCATCTAAGTCGCGCGCGCCCGGGGTACCAAGCAGTGTGGGGGTCCAGAATGAAAACTGGAGTCCACGTTCTTTTTCCACGGGTTCTGTCAGGACTGAATTTGACTGAGAGCTGTGTCTCAAGACGGCAGGCCGAAATGGGTCAGCCGGGGGATGGGCTCGAGACTCAAGAATTCTCTTACTTTTGCGAAGGACTTGACTGTTCTACATTTGCAGGGCGTCCTGAGGCCCCATCAGATTTCGCACGCTCTATTCTAAGCATATTCGAACCAGTGCCACATGCTCTCGTCCTCTCATCCTTGAGAATCGCCGATAAGAAGGGATGTGCATGACTTGTCAGGGTGCGGCCTGGATTGGAAGGAGATTCCCTGCCCTGTCCTTTTTTAAAAGCACAATAATATTTTCTTTGCAGCCATACATGGCTGCGACGGACGAGTACGAGGAGCTGATGGCCAACAAGCTGGTGGAAGTGGAGCCCGTGTTCAAGGAGGAGGCCATGTACCGGACAGCCGTGGCGCGCTGGCTGGGGCAGCCGTCCGGTCGGGAGAAGAGACTGCGGAGATACCGGGCTCGAAGGGCCCAGGTCGAGGCGGGTCAGAAAGGGAGTGTGTAAAGATCGCATGGACGATGTCGTCAAGCTCAAACTAGCTGCCGCTAGGCTCACATTGTATGACAGCTCAATCGACAGAAGTCAAGTCGGAGCCTTTTCAAACGATAGAGGCTGCCATGCAGTGCAGCCTGTTGAACCAGGCGATTAGAAAAGCATCAACTTGAATGCAGTGCAGGCTGCCTGTTCAATAAAAGTGCATCACTTGCTTCAGTGGTTTGTCCGGTATGTGCAAGGGGTGACGGTTGGTATGGATGTGAGAAGCGTATATGAGCAAATGTGCCACGTCTGTCGCGGGTCCGATTTGACCGACTCGGTGCCGCTCCTCTAAAGGGCGGGTGACAAACGCACATGATACAACTAGAGCGCGGGCCGCCCGGCCCGCCCGAGGCCCACCCACGGGCCGCATGCGAGATCGAGCGGGCCAACCGCATTGTGGAACATCCAATCATGATCGCCTACTGAGCTTATACTTAATTAGTCGATCGGCCTGATATTTTCAGATCCAAATCACTCAAGTGACAGAGAGGCCTGCCAGTGATGAGCATTTACCATTAATAGATTGCATGATACATGCATGCATGCCATGAACGTAGGCACGCAAGATTTCTTGCACGAGACTCCGGCCAACCTGATCGTATTGGATAGACCAGGCTTGCCAGGCAGTGACACAAAGTCAACAGTGCAGCCGGGCTGGCTAGAACTTTCGACTGCGAAGCAACCAGCTTTCTATGTAACGAACAGATCTCAGTGTGTTCCTTTGCTTGAGCGAGAGGTACCAAGACGGCTTGCCTTCAACCTGTCCGTGCCCAGCTCACGCACTCCCACCATCTTACCTAGCTACTGTTGCACTATCCCTGTTATTTGCACGTTCGCAGGTGCAGTGAATCTGATACTTAGTATCACTGGTGAAAGAATGACGTTTCAGCGACAGACAAGAGCGTGACGGACGCAACACGCAGCCCCTTCCGAAGCACTCCGGGGGATCAGAGCCCCTCGAAGGCCCGCAGGTGGTCATCCAGCGTCTCGGCATGCCGGATCTTCTGCAGCTGCCCCGCCTCGTCAACCTGCACAAGGATGCAACCAGTGCTCTCAGACACGCTCGTGTTACGCTCGTCCAAGGCCCACAGAGCTCAGAGCCCCAGAGCCATACGTAGTAGCAACTGAGGACAGCTCGCCTCACCCGGAGCATCAGATCCAAACGACCATTGTCTGCGAAGGCATTCTGCAGCTCCTCTTCCGTTCCAAACACTGTTCGGGTGCATGGGCGAGATGTTTGAGCTTTATAGAGGAAGGTTGTTTCTTCGTAGAGCTTCCTGAACGCCCAATGACATCAGATCGTTCTCAAGTGGAACCCTTTCCTTGGGGCGGCTTGCCCTGCACCGTCGACGGGCATCACGACCGGATGTTTTCTCACCCAGTACTCTGGCGGCCGCATGCGCAGGTTATACGTGGACGCCATCGCCATGCAGTACGCACCCGAGTCATGCACGACCAGGCCCGCCCCCTGCACACAACACGCCAGGTCAGATAACGTAACATGATGTGTCAAGCAGCTCTATCCGGACCCCATCTGGACCTGACGTCACACCTTGGGCACTCCCGATAGCAATCAATAGCAGGAGAGCGTACGGCGCTGGCAGGCTCCCCGGTTTGCTTCGAGCTCGTGCATCAAGTGAAGCAGCGACATAGAGCTGACACCTCCCGGCTACAGTCCCATACACTCGAGCCTGGAATACCAAGCAACTGGAGGAATTACATTAAGGAGCAAAACGCTCCGGACCATGGACAATACTTAGAGGTCCGTCAGGAGGCCAGAAGCAGCTCGCCACTGCGGCCTTGGCACTGTTGCAGCAGGGATCCTTAGTGACTTCCTCGACGCGCACACACTCTCGTGCCAAAGTCATCAGGAATGCAGTGGGGAGCAAGCAGCAAACCCCCGAGCTGGACTGCCATCTCTCTCCTCTCTACTTCATGTTAATTAAGGGCCAGCTTGACAACCGAAGGTGCCCCGGGCCATGTAGTATGGCTTGGGGTTCAAGTGGGTTCGGTTGCGGAACGGGCCGAGTCTTGATTCGAACTTTCAACTTTATTTGTGCTCTTGAGATCTGCTCTCAGTCAACAGGCTTTTGACCAAGTTGAGGTTGAAAAGTATGCTGACCTCAGGCGGCGTGGGCAGCTGGCGGGCCTTCCCCAGGAAGTCCGCTGACTCGCACACGGGGCCCACCACGTCAAACGTGTCCACGGGGCCCGAGCACGGCGACACCAGCTCAATGTGCTGCACGAGGAGAATGGGAACACGCCAATCAGACGGACCGGAGCCGGCAAGGAGGAGAATGGAAGACAGCGTGGAGCAGGCCAAAAGGGGGCCGCAGACCTTTTCAAAATTACAGCGGAAATAAGGATGTAAAACATTGGAAAATCTGAGCAGCTCCGAACGGCAGCCATTCAATAAAAACGTAGTGGGACGATGCGAGAGCTCAGAGGGCCTCGAAACAAGTAGACAGCCGTTGGCAAGCCAGTCTCAACTATTCTACGACGATTCAAAGCCACCATTACTCCTCCTCTCAACATAGAAGAAAGGTGTTCAAGATTAAAAGAGCTTGACGAGGTGTTCTTCTCGTTTTGTGCATTAGCACTCAAGCCTTGGCAGTGTCTTCCATGCGGAAAAGAGGACAACCCAAGACCGGCGCACCATAATACTGAACGTGGCAAGCCTCGCTTCAACACAGTCACTGAGTTGCTTGCTCAGAACGGAAGGAAGCTCGGAGCCCTAGGAGCTCGTGTCGCTTGACCGGCGCAATGCTTCCTTGAGCTGGTATCTTAAACGTTCAACTATGCGCTGTACCTGATATGCGTCGTAGAGGCTGGGCCGGATGAGCTCCGACATGGAGCCGTCCACGACCACAAAGTTTTTGTTGCCGTTGCTCTTGACGCCCGTCACCCGGTTCACCAGCGCGCACGTGTTGCCCACCATGCTCCGCCCCGGCTCGATGATCAGCGTCAGCTTTTCCCGCTTCACTAGATCGCGCACCTGACAACACAAGGGAGCAAGCTCGTTGAGTCGAACCCCGTTTCTGGTGACCTTTCGACGGCCTTCGTAGTATCCAACGGATAGCAACTGATCGGCAGTGCTTGCCGTTTTCAGTAAATCGTCCACCAGACGGTTCGCTTACAATTGGAGAGGACAACCACTGCTCAATTCTGAAAAAGGGTCCAGAGCACTCATGCAACCATCTCCTCCAGTACTGATGTGTACCTAATCCGATCTTGCCACCTGAACACAGCCAAATTGACTCGTTGCTGTTCACGAAAAGAATTGCACCAAAATTCCGTCTCGGCAGAAAAGACGACATTGGCCGGGGCTCACCGTGTCAATGAGGTCAGTGGGCGAGGGCAGAATGGCCCCCTCCCGCTTGTAGTCGATGCCCAGGCCGCCCCCAATGTTGAGGTAGCGCAGTGTGAAGCCCTGCCGCCGGATCTCCTCTGCGTATTCGACCATCAGAACCGCGGCGTCCTTGAACACATTCACCTGCCAGCAGGGGGAGCCACGTCAGCAGCAGAGCCGGGAGCGGACGTTTCAATCAGCCCGAATGGAATGCTTGATCTGACCGCATACTTGAATCGAGAAAGACCTTTCGTGTTAGTGTTGTCCTGCTCAAACAACAGACACGAATTTCCACCACGAAATGAAAGGCGGAGCCACGGAAAAATCATCTAGTCGGAAGCAAGGCCCCTGGGCAGGATCCGACACAACGCTACTTGGAATATGCAAACACATGCACTTATTAGAAAAGAACATGTACAGAACTGCGGTGGGAATCCGCTTCTAGCAAGCCAGCCAACATTCTTTTCAGCTGGTCTACTACCATGTCCAGGCACGGATCACTCTTAAACAGAACACCCGTAGTCCCGCCCTTGCTTCTTAGCAGTGCTACACCTCCGGCCAAACCTGGCCACCGAACATCAGCTTTATCTCAGCGAACCGCAGTACTCAGCCAACTTTGCACAGAACTTGGGCCGCTCGTCCGGTGGCTTGTGGTCATTGAAGGGTCCAAGTCAAGCACATCAGGCAAGCTATTCGGACTTGGATCAGGCACCCAACTTTGACGTAGTGTGCGCAAGGACGGCGGGTGTGGGGGTTGGTGCTGCGCACCTTGGTGATGGTGGACCCGAGGTGGCAGTGAATGCCGACCAGCTCGAGCTCCGGCCGCGCGCGCACCTCGTCCAGGAACCACTGCAGCTTCTCATTGCGGATGCCGAACTTGGAGTTCTTGTTGCCCGTCGACACGTACGGGTGCACCTGTGCAGTAGCGCCGCAGCTCGTTGGACACCGAGCGACGTTTCGAACAGTCCCATTTCCCTGTGCATGGCTCTTCCCTTTTCCTTCCCCTCGTGACTTCCTAACGAATCAATCGTTCAAGGTCTTCTTGGACAGCATGGACCCGAGCTTGCCTGACGCAATTGAAAGCATACTTAAGGACTACTTCTTGAATCCCTGGTTCCTGAGCCTCCTTCGCCTTCGGACATCAGGTATGAACCGGCGTCGGAAGAAACATCGTGGCCTTCTCTTCATCCCGCTGCATGGTCGAGCCCCTTTATACCGACCCCACACAAGAAGCACTAAGCCTGATTGCCACCTTAAACAATATACTAGAATCACTTTCCAAATACAACTTGACACACTTTTTCTCAAGTAACAACAACCTCCACCAAACAAAGTAAGTACAGGAAAACCATGTCCCCCTCACCTGAGGGTCGACGTCCGGATTGATCCGGAAGAGAACCTTGACGGTCTTCCCCGCAATCTTGCCGGCCTGCGTGATGTGCTCCAAGTCAAACTCGGAGTCCACGTTGACCAGCACGCCCGCGCGCGCAGCCAGCACCAACTCCTCTACCAGCTTGCCGTTGCCGTTGAAGATACACCTGCGAAGCAACACTCTCCCTCAGAGGTGGTCCCCACTATCGGACCCTCACCTGTCGAGTGCCGTTTTAGGCGCAGGGCTACTTCAGTCCACCTTGCCCAGCCAATGAATGTCCATATATGCAATTTGGAGCAGAAAGTACGTTTCTTGCACCAGATTTCGCCACGCGTGCACCCCGAGCTTGTGGTTTTAGACCTTGAGAGAAGACTCCTCATTACAGTAACTCCCCTCCTTGCTCTACCATCTGTGGAGGCTATGCCGATGACAGCTCCTGCCGCCTTGACGAGCTGAAATCATCCTTCTAATCATTGCGTTCACAACCAAATCTCAGTTTGTGCACACCTCAGATGGCCCCGGCGCATTAGTGCTGTTTGGCAATCTTTTGTAGACGTTTCACAAGTACATATGGCAGCCCCACATCGGTGACAAGGAAGATATCCACTTTGGCAAACTCAAGTTGAAGTTTCCCAGACACACTCGAAGTAAGGCGTCAATCCAGTGACATCGAGAATTTATACACGGGCTCCCAGAGATATGATGCATCCCTCCCGAAAGACTGTCTAAATCTGACCGCACTACTTTCTTGGCCCAATCTGCATCAACTCTGGTCGCTCAGCCACTTCTCGATGGCCCTTAGGATATGATCCAGATCTTAACCACAAAAGATTCGAAGGTGGGGCCTCACCGGGTGGGGTCGAAGCCCGCCTTGAGCGCTAGCTGCAGCTCGTTTCCACTGACCAGCACGGCCCCGCTGCCCAGCTGCTGCAGGTGTTGCAGGATCTTCAAGTTGTTGTTGGCCTTGATGGCATACCCGATGAACGAGTCCAGCCCAGACAAGGCAGCCTCATATGCCTGCAAAGAAGAGTTATAGATACTTGAGATCAGCCACACAGGCTGGGAGTGCAGTTGCGAATTGATGTGGGTTGTCTACAGCATTTCATTGAAGGATCAAGCAAACGAATGTTGGCGGCCTCTATCAAGTGGACCGCCTATATCACCGGAGCTTCAAACATTTGAAAGACTGGCATGCAGAGCAGAGAACCCGGAGAAACATGGAAGATCAAGTTGACAGTCCAAGGTACTTCTTGGTAATGGTTCCGTTAAGGTTTTCATCGAACTACAAAGTCTCCCTAATGCAGTGGACCGCTGCCCACCTTGTAATTCTTTGTGAGCTGGCGCTTGCTGTACAAATAGAAGGGCCGCTTCTCTGGCACCTCCTCCATTACATCAACAACCTTCCGATCATCACAGTAAAGGAACCCATCATCTTTTGCGTGGAACGCCGTTGCTTCCGCTACTGCAGGGGCCGCCTCTGTGGCCACCGCCTGGGGGGCCCGGGACCCACGTTTGGCAGGGGGCACCCCAGCCCCCTGCGGCAGAGAACCCACAACTTTCGCAGAGCTAAGATGCGTTGGGGCGACAGAGAAGGTCTCTGTCACAGAAGGGCGGGTGAGCTGTGGGCGCCGCTGACGAATCGGAACCAGGGACGAAGACGAGAGCTCGGCTTGGGGATTAGCGGCAGAGTGGGCGGTGAAGGAGGGTGCTGAGGCGCGAAGGCGCACCGTGGAGGAGGCCATAGGGGCTCCCAAGCGCCACAATGTGGAAACGTCGCAAGGAAGCTAGAAATAGTATTAGTAGAATCCTGTCTAGGCTCAGCTCAAGCTGAGGCACCATACATGAGTACGCGAGTCGCGAGCGCGCGAAAATACAATTGTACAGTGTACTTGCCCTGAGCGGCCATTGGCATGAGTCACGTCACGCGGGAGACCGTCTCCAAGACGGTCGCCGAGCTCGCGTGACGCCCGGGCCGCGGCCTGAATCCGAGTCGGCTCAGTCTCACGCGCGCGCGCCTGGCCGCCCGCGTCTTAATCGCCGCCTGGGAACCGGCTACACTGACTGACAGTCAAGTGCATGGCCGCGCTACAGCCGCGGACATGCACATGGTGGGCGGCAGACCCGCTCATGCAATTGCATGATGCCTAAAGCATAGTTAAGTTGGCTAATATGGGCGTAATATATAGGCGTAATATGGTTGGCTAATATGGGCGCTAATATAGGCGTAATATGCATGTCACATGTGCCTTTTGTAAGCTCTAGCTCATATCGAACCAAGAGAAAGACTCTGAATGAAGCAAAAGAGTTCCATCCGTTGATTCGGCGGCCTACGTGATCTCATTAACTCATGAAATTGGTGGAATGATCTGCAGGCCCAAGCTGGAGCCGCCGACCGTCCTCCTCAGTCAATGTCAACCCCGGCGGCGGCCAGCAGAGATGACAGCAGAGGCCGTATGTAGTATGGAACATGCTGAATGAATGAATGTTCTCGCGCACTGTCGCGACCAAGCGACAGAATTTCAGGATGGACCCGGATAGCCTCACTCATGTCATCGATCGTTTGCACGCAATCAGTAAGCTTGGCCCAGAGTTAACTGGAGGATATCGAAGCAGCGGCGGACCGTTCACTCAAACCTCAAGTGACCAGACGGGCCTTCTCGCATGCCATGGGTGATTTGGCCCGTTGCTGAAAACTTGCGGCGCCAAATGATCAATGTCGCTGGTCAAAAAGTACTCGAAACGTGTGTCCTGATTCTTGGACAACAAGAATGGTGGCTAGACATTCAACCTAGGACGCTGCTTTGGCGACTTGTGGGCTGTCTACTGCCAGCCCCATGACGTGGAGGCCGTTGTCAACATACAGAACAGTGCCCGTGATGGAGGACGCCAGGGGGGACACCAAAAATGCAGCGGCGTTACCGACGTCCTCTGCAGCCAAATCGACGTGCGTCAATGTCAGTGAATACAAAGAAGGAGTCAGATTGAGACAGGGCAAGCGTATCAAAAGGGCAGGGATTGTTCAGATAAATTGAAGAGGGCGAAATGATCTGCAAAAACTCCGGGTTACATTTCCATATTTACAACAAGATTCTTCGTCAGGAATACAGACTGCATCGTTACTAAGCAGGGAACCCCGTCGGACCATCGCATAGGGCTAGCTTTGGGGGGACATCCTCGCAGTTGGCAACGTATGGCTGCAACCAGCTCGATTCAATCGTCCCCCATGCTTGATCGATGATTTTCAAAACAAGGACGGAGCTTCCTAGACCAGCGCCAATCATTGGCCTGCTGCAAAAGCGAGAACATCTCCTTTCGCCTGACCTGCGGTGAGCTCCTTGGGTAGGGGCGCGTTGGCGGTGGAGTAGTTGATCATGTCGTCGATGAAACCGATGGCCTTTGCAGCCCGACTCCGCAGGGGGCCTGCACGAGGAGAAGAACGATCAATCAGCGGTTAACCGTTGGATAACGGTATGGGCAACGTCCATTCCGCTCTGATTCCCGAGGAATCAGAGCTTAGTCGTCTCTGCAATTCTCTCAACGTGCTGACCTATGGGTCTAAAGTACCTTCACATTATGCAGCGGTTGTTCGGCGACATTCATACAGAAAGGTTTTCGAGGGGTGACAATCCCCACTGCGAGGCCAATTCACTCTGAGAAGAGGCTGGCATCGTTTCCCGTTTACGATGCCCCACGCCACTAGCTTCTCACGGGCTACAGGAATCACAAAGTGATCCTCGCAGACGGACAAGTGGAGCAGATCACTTTACGACGACCACCGCATATCAACTCAGCTCTTCCAACCTTCAGTTCAACCTCTGCTGCAACTTCTTGAACGAGAGCATCAAAAAGCGCTCTGATTCTCGTGGATGGGCACCGTATGTCACACGTTTCTTGTCGAGAGCTGATGACCGATTTGACTGAACGTACGACGGAAGCGAAAACTTAGCAACGCGGATCTGGGGTTTTCGTGCAAGCTCGAGGTCACGAGATGGTTTCCTGGGGCTGGCTCACGTCAGCCTCTCACCCCTCATCCCCTTGATTTCGCAATGTTTCCCTCCGTTGAGCATTAAGCACACCCGCTGAGATCGCGGTCACGTGCAGGCTCATTTAAGCTACAAATCTTTCGCGTGTCAATCTCGTTCTTTCTTCGCGTTTCCCAAGCACCGGCTGAGCTTCGCTCACCTGCGGAGATGGTGTTGACCCGCAGGCCGTACTTTCTGCCCGCCTCCCACGCCAGCACCTGCGTGTCGCTCTCCAGCGCCGCCTTGGCGCTGCTCATGCCGCCGCCGTACCTGCACGCGAATCGGCAACCTCTGTGTCCATTCAGGGCTTTGTTCACCCAGATACAGGTCCCAGAGACGGGTGGGTTAGCTTGAGGATTCAGGGTGGTAACGGGTGTGGAGTACGTATAACGTGGGATTAGGAGTAGTTAGGGATGCACCGGGCGGTTGTGAAGACAAGCTCAAATGAATCCAGAATTACCGGTATCCTGCAAGGACACTTCATCTTTTCTCATTCGTTTGCGAACTTTGAAACGAGAGCCGTAGCAGATTTCTCCTGGGCGTTCAGTTCTACAACAGATTAGAACGGTTGCACTGGGCCTGTCACGAAGGGACTCAAGTCGAACCGTCAGGAACGCTCTGCAAGGGAACGCTAGAGGACTCAGCTGAGGGAACCGTGCAAACGATGCATCCGTCGCCTTGAAAACGAGACGCGTACCCTTCAAACCGAAGGGGGGCCTGTGCAAAGCAGAGCTCAGAATATCTTGAGGCCACGACAAAAGACGAAGGGTGTGGGCATGCCAAGAGAAACGCTTGCGATTGGAACACGACCGCAGAATGGAATTAGCGCTAGGTTTGGGGCCGACCCCGGAAATGATGAGCTCCACAGAAGGGCAAGAAGCGGTGGCTTGGGAATTGACCTTCCTTACGAAAGGGAAATCTTTGCGGGTTTGCGACTCACCCGGGGATGACCTTCTCTGACGCGAAGTAGGTGAGCGAGACGGTGGCGCCGCCCTGGGTCATGTGCGGCCCGAAGTGCTGCAGCAGGCTGATGAAGGAATACGCGCTTGCGGACGACGCAGCCAAATAGCCCCGCCGGGATGTCTCCAGCAGGTTCTTGGTCACCTGGGGTTTAGAAAAGAGTACGATTGGAAAGGGTGTTGTGGGAGACGTGCCCTAAATGGCGACCGGATGCCCACAGCTTCACTTTGACAGTCGCCCACAAGGCCACGTGGTCAAAGTTCGTAGCGACCGGCTGTCTGCAGGCGTAAGCTGTATGCTGTGGGGCAGACGCATTTCGCGGGGGGCGGAATCCTGTGCCGTCAGATCTCCAGAAAGGCTCTTCCCCGTTGAAGGAGACTTGCATAACGTTGAAGAACGTTATGTTTCTCTCTTCCTCTGATGTCAAGTACTCATGTCAGGTCCATTGAACTGCTCGCACATATGGTCACAAAGAGACTGTCTCCGCACAGCTGACAAGCGAACGAAGCTCCCGGCCCGAGCCACTTTCGTTCAAACAGAGCCACCACGGAAGAGCGGACGTGGCAGCTCAATCGGGCGCTAGGACACAAACTTGGTCACAAACTCTTCTTACAACACCGCAGACCGGAAAGATTGGATAGACATGGCGCGTAGTAAGCGGCTCGTTGGGTGGCAGGGCTTACCTCGGGGCCGTTCGCAAGCGAGTGTACCAGAATGTCGATCTTGCCGAAGTCGTTGGCAACCTTCTCCGCACACTCCTGCACCGACGTGCAGAAGGGTATCGTCGTTAACTTGCACCAGTTGCAGAATACTGAGAGAAGCGATCTGACGCGTCCACTCGGACTGTCCTGCTTAGCATCTGATGTTCGTTCCAAGCCGTAACATGTGAGCCGCTTCCGGCTCACAATACTCTCTGCTTTTAGTAAAGTAGCGCAGTGGATGCTGGCGGCTTGAAGATTCATTTCCGTGAAGCTCGCGAAGCCTTTTCGAAGAGCCTCTCTTACACGATGTTGCTTGGTAAAGTTACGGCGAGCGTTGTCCGACGGATCTGGCAGTAGGCTTCAAAAAGCGCAAGGATTGTAACAACATATGAAATCTTATCAAGTATTCGAGGCTCCTTCCGTCACCCTCTGGATACCTACCGAGATTGTGAAGCCAGCTGCTCCAGCGTACCGCTTGTTCGTGGCAATCTGCAACGGACCGACACCAAGACAACGTCAGCAGAGCAGCCAAAACCGAGTCTAAACAAGAGTTGGGAGTTCGGTTTCACTGAACCTGGGTTTTTGAGTTCATAATGTAGCTCACTCCGACCAACTTCTAGTTCTTGTGTCAACGGAACCAGTTTGAATCAGCAGCAGACTACCCAAATCACACTGAATCTTTCACCAATCCTAGGGTATTGCTCGTAAACAAAAGTTCAAGACACAAAAGATTCCCAAACCCCTTGAGGACAAACCAACTTGAGTCTGAGCCTCCATAAGTCCTTCTTACAGTTGGCAAGAAGCACATTGAGTACGCCTGTCGTGACGGAAAAAGTCTCGACCGCTCGACAGTCTCTGTAAGATTGTGTCCGAATTTACGAAACGGAGGGCGAGAATAGCATACTGCAAGAAAACGGAGTCGAATAAAAAGAGATTGGGAACTGCGTGCTCACGTCTTCGGGGACGTCTTCCGGCTTGTCGAACGCCGCGTCTAGGGGATACACCTTGGCAAACTCAAGCATCTGACCGTTGGACAATCTGGACAAGGGGGCACAGGAATCTAGTATTAAAGTAATACATTATTATCTACTGTTTTCAGTATAGACTCTTGTCCGCTATTACGAAAAGTGTTTGTGCATCCCACAGCAAGTGCGCATCAAGCATAGATTCGAGCGCCTGTTGAAGCGAGGGAGAGAAACGGGTCGAAGGTGAATTGCCTCATACAGCTAATCTGGGCCTGTACACGAGTTCCATCCATCAAAATGTGCCGTGTCATAGATTGCTGGGAGCGACACGAGTGCGCTAAAGCATGCTGTTCCAGTCCCGAACGTTCTCATCCTTTGCAGGATGATATTAAAAGGTAGCCCGGGCTGGTCATTATTCATCGGAAGCGTGGTTTAAATCTAACCTCGAGTCCAACACTCTTCGCTAGTTTTCAGTGGGTTGCAGGTCGACTCACTTGCGAGAGTCGTCGAACTTGCCCATCTTTAGACTTTTCTCGAAGATGCCGAGAGCCTGCGTCAACAAAGACAATGCAGGATAAGGGAGAGTCATTGTCCAATCTCAACCGCCACCTGTCGAACCTTGTTGAACAAAGCACAATCCACGGTGATTGTCGTGTGGTAGGTTGCAAAGCTTGCCGTAGTGGAATGACAAACGGCAGCCGGCACCCAGATTGCTCGGTGCAAAGGTAATTAGCCCTGTTTCTGGTTTGCTTTTCCCTTAGTCAATTACTAGTCTTGTTGAGGATGTTTGTGAACAAAGCAACAAAAGGGAAGCCCTTCAAGTCGCTAAAGTTTTCCGATTCCGAAAGCTGGCCCGAAACTTGTTCTTATCCTGGACTCCAAAGCAATGACAGAGAGTCCTGGGGTGGCCCGCAGCATGACTTTACAGCTTAGATATGTCGCGCACGACTGACTAATCATTCGCACTTCAGAGAGTTGACCAGAAACAGAACCACCGCATGCTTCGACCAACAGCCCAGTCCGCTGAAGTGAGCCACCCCTGCCGGCTGACCAGTCTTACTGTTCAGAGTAACTGGGGATGCAATATATAGCCAAACGTTTCTCCCTTACCGGCACCCACGTCCCCAGGATGATCTCTGCGCCTGCCTCTGCCAGGGCCTTGCTGATGGCCCACCCAAAGCCCTGGTCGTCCGCAACGCCAGCCACAAACGCCTTCTTCCCTGTCAGGGAGGACGTCAAACTCTACCTGAGGACCATAACCCTCGATTGCACTTGCCTAAGCTGAGGAGGTAGGGCTGCCAGTAGCATCCCAGGGCGACCTTCAGTCGTGTTCCCACTGGACGAACTACCAGGAACAATCCTGGTTGATTCTGACCAGGCTTCGACCAGTAATTACAAAGTCGCGTTGAACCAGAGAAACTGAATTGATTGGCCCCCAGACTACCACTCTGCAATTTCGCACGCCTTTCCGACTGGTGTCGATCTTTATTTCAGAAGGTTTGAATTGGGCACTGACCGGTAAGATCGATGGGGAGGCCCGCCGCCCTGGCCTGCCCCGCTTCTCTTGTTTGGCTCACTGCGGCCGTGCTCTGCTGCCGGACCACTCTCCTCAAACTGGGGGACCCTCCAGTGGCTGCTGACCTCGAGAAACCAAGGCTGGCGGGGGAGGCGGCCGAGTGCGCGGGTGCGAACGCACTCACGAGGGCGCGTTTACATTGGTTGCTGCGAGGAGTGGTGGTGTGGAGGGAGAGGCTGGAGAGGGTGGTGGAGCGGGCCAGAGCAGCGGACGCCATTGCGGCGGCAGATCTGAAAGAAGACAGCGACCGTCAACGACCAACGATGGAAATCTTCAGTTGATGAAGGGCGCAATGCACTTTTGCTCTCCTTGTTCGCTTTGTACGTATGCAGTGGGGCAGCCAGTAGCTTCAAGTTTTGAAGATAAGGACAACTTGTTGCTGATGAGAGGTGTCGTGTAAAAGACCACAACTGTGAGCAAGATGAGTTTGCAATACAAATTGCCTCAATTCTGAGGGCGTCAGAACCACAGAGCAAAGTGGTGTTGGAAAGCGGGAGTCAAAGTACAAGGAGGCGATCTCTTCTTCTTCTCCAAAATGGTCACAGGAAAAGTGGGTGGTGGCAGCTGTGGTGCGGCCTTCAGCATCAGCAATGATTACAAGCTGGTCAAGGTTTGTTTTTGTGCGGGCTTCCTTGATGAAATTTGATCGGGTATATGCTCGGATCCTCTGATTTGCATTTCGCAAATTGCTAGTTTCAGCTGTAAGAAATACTTTCCGCAGCAAGTTTCTTATTCTTGATGAAAGTGCTTAAGGATGGCAACGGGCAGCAATACTGCAGAAACTACAGCATCGATCCACTATTCTTTCATCGCCGCCTGCTCCATGGAATGAGCAGTGCGTGCATTTTCCTGAGGACCGCATCATGGAAGTGAAATAGCAACTTGTTTCAGTGGATCGACTCCTGCAGCACAGGTCTGCTGTGAAGCCTCAGTTGAACGGGCCTGAGCCAAGGGTGCACCTTTCTTTGAGAAATTGAATCCAATCAGAATTCTATCAAAGCGATTGATTGAAGTGACAGTACCAGCGATTCATTGGCGACTACGCACGACACCTTGAACAAGCTGAACAGCAAATCGGTGAGTGCACACGAACGGACGCCTTTGCCAGGCAACTGCCGAGCAATGCTGAGGATCTCAGCCATCCAAGCGATCATGCTGTGGTGGCGAACAAACTTCGCATGCTTCCTGATCTGCCGTTTGTTGGACAAGATGGCAAGGAGTGTGAGGGTCTACATTCTCTTCTTAGTCATCATGAAGCTCAATTGCCAAGATTGAGAGCATCGTAAGAAAGTTCACCGCAGACAAAATCGGAAGGTTTTTGAAGCTTGCAGGAGGGTGCAGGAAAAGGTTGCCAAGCTTACCAGAATCCTAGAATGCTGTTGGCGCCGTTTCCGTGAATGCAATGCAGGAGCCTAAAGAGCCTCTTACGCGGCTCGCATTCACTGGTGGAAATGGCAGGCAGAAGATACAACTGAATGCGCTCCTAAATCAGATTACAACTTACAGAGAAGCTACCGGTACTGCCAATACTGGAGAATGATGTCGATGCATCCATTCAATGGCATGGGAATCAGTGTTCGACACGAGCCGTCACTCCAGGCAAACGTCAGCCGACGGAATCGCCACCCGGCCGACTCAACCGAGGGGCGTCGGCCGAAAAGACAACAGAATCGAGGTATGTTTCAGGGGTTTGCCTGACAGAAGCCGACCGGTTCAGAGATCCAGCCGACTGACTGAAGAACAGTCGGCTCTCAGCCGACAAAATAAAATCTCCGTGTCGAACGCTGATGGGAATGCAGGCAGAATGTGGGCGAGCAGAATCTTGATCTGTGGCTCAGAAGCATGTGGTAGAAGTGCCAGCTGGCATGCATGGCTGACGGGGAACGCGACCCCGGCTCTTTTCATTCTTGACACCGCCAACACGAGTCGTCGGCCTTGACGCGACACGCGGTTCGATATCGTGTACAATGTCTCCGTTTGTATAGGGCCTAGAAGTTGAAGCAAATGTGTCCGAAGTTGCGATGAACGTATCCGGGCGCCAGAACAGTGTCATGTAGGAACTGGAAATAAGGTGCATATTTGCGTTTTAGGGTTTTAGTTTTGCTGTCGACCATACTCGGGCCCCCTGCACAGAACGTTTTCAGAAGCTAGCTTGCACGCGGGCTTGCCCAGGGGCTGCTGCGCTGCTGCTTTCGCAGCCCTGGGACTTGCATCAAGCACGCTCAACTTCAAGGAAAGGCGTCCAGTGCCAGTGGTAGTGAAAATCAGATCTCACTTGAGTCCTCTGACCTTTAGTTTGTTATTGGAAGAAGCGCAGGACATCTGTCAGTATCCAAGTTTCTTTGGGCCGGAGTCCAGACATTTGAGGGTTGCTCTTTTTGAGGGCGGGCTTGGTGGGAGCATGGGCATCACCAAGGCAGATACCGTCAAGCTGATCAGTGCAGAGGGGTTCGAGTTTGTAATACACAAGGAGGCGGCCATGATTTCAAACACTCTCAAGAATATGCTCAGCTCCTCAGGTGAAGGGGCTTCACTTTTGCTCCGCTTGTCCTTTGCACCTTATTCCCCTAGATGAGAAGAGAGCGCAAGCGTTTGAACAACTTGACAGTTCTAGTTGCCCATGTTTTGTCTTCTTCACCTCTAGTTCAGAGATTATGCTTCCTGCTTACTGCAAAGTTCGGGCATCACTACGCTCCACTTAGAACAAACTTAGGGTTTTGGGATAGTGTGACCTAAAAGTTTTGGTGATTGTGACTGTGTTTAATGAATATCAGGAGCTGAAGCCTGCTGCAAGAAGTTGCACTCTTTGCTCAAATAAGAATCCTCTGCTTTGCCATGTCCATATTGCAAGGAAGAAGGTAACCTGGAGTCTGGTGAATCTGGTAACTGGAGCTGGTGGATTTGACCATGGAAACCGTCAGACTTTCCTCCATCACATCAAACTTGACCATCGGGTGAAGTGAATTGGGAAATCCCCTTTGTTCAGCGCGTAAAACTTTGTTGGAATTCCCAGGAATTCCAACAAAGTTGCTTGCAACGAGGGAGCCCGCTTTACATGTACACCCCCATAACTCTCAAGATGGGCCAGCTTTTGTTTTCTGTAGGGGGCTTCCAAGAGACGGAACTTGGGGAAGTGCGATTTCCTGAAATTAGTACACCAATCCTGGAAAAGCTTTGTCAATTCTTCTACTACAAGCTACGG
The DNA here is from genome assembly GCA_000708835.1 of Klebsormidium nitens. Taxonomy (NCBI): domain Eukaryota; kingdom Viridiplantae; phylum Streptophyta; class Klebsormidiophyceae; order Klebsormidiales; family Klebsormidiaceae; genus Klebsormidium; species Klebsormidium nitens. The sequence goes on from DF237224.1 coordinate 22,934, forward strand.
TACACGAATAGGTGAGCCCCTACCACATTGGCAACAGTTAGATTCACTGCCGCCGTTTCAAATCGACGGTTCGACCAACTCTCATATGGATGCATGAAAATATTCTTTGTTCTCGCTCCAGCTCTGTTGCTCTCATCAGCAATTGTTTGAACGCAGAAACATTCTGCTTTTCAAGTTCTGTGAGATGTATGGCCATCCGGTGTTGTATTGCTTGTACTTTCTCCCACAGTGGGCTGTTCCTAGAAAGCTTCACACAGTGGTCCTGGCTTCTGACTTTCAGCATGTGGACGATTCATGTCCTTCTCTTGGGATGACAGTTGGACCAGACTTTGAGACTGTACAATCACCAATCTTTGCGTCGTGGGAGAAAGCTGACATTTTCAAAGGGGAACTGCTGACCTGACTCCTCATCCTATGCAGCGCCGCGGTGAAGAATGTTCCAGAATTTAAAATCGAGCCAGAGATTGCTATTGAGCTATTGATGGCATCCAATTTCTTAGATTGCTAACCTGATCGGAAGGCAAAACGAGATGGTACATACTTCTATTGGTTACAATACGTAAGGCTTACCTTACAGCATAGTCGAAGAAACCTTGCCTGCACAGCCACGAGCTGCATGCTCTAATCCAGCATCATGGCAGTGCGATAGGAAGTTAGCCTATAAGTTAAACCCGCTCGTTGGAACCAGGACGGGAGGACTACCGTTCTACTAGACTCCCCAATCCGTCCGAGTTTCTGGCTACCATGATTCACGGCGATAGACCCGATGTCAACGACCCGGCGTCATAGTCCGCCGATGTTAATCGATCCCCAGGCTTTCTGCCTTGAGCCTCAAGCTCCGATCGGAGTTTGCAGCGCTACGTCCAAACTTGGACCACGTGATCGATTCGTATCTGGTATATGTGTGGCGAGTCGGTGCATCACCAGATCACGTGGTCACTGCGTGCGCCGCCGCGCATATGATGTGTTGTTCATTTTATGCTCGGAGCGACTGTACATGGCAATATCTTCGTGATCGGATCGCGATCGACATCATATGTCCGGCCTGGCCGCCATGTGAGCTTTATCCGAAATGGCATTATACTATAGTCGATATATAGTAAAGAGATCGTATAGAGTTAGAATATGGTAGCCAGCGGGCCTAGGCTGCATATCGGTCTTCGAAATTAATTGCATGTTACGGATGATACAATTCGAACTTCGATCAAGTGATCGACATACTGTGACGCGCGGTCCGAATGATCGAGAGCTGCCCTGCTTAAGAGTCATTGCGCTCCAACATGTGGGCGGCCGGGCCGCGGCCGGGATCGGACTCATGATGCACAGGCTTTGAAATGGCCATATGGCACAAGTCAATGAGTTGAGTTGCGTTATTGTCAATTTGAACGGATCTCAAATATGCAATCATGCACGATGGCAAAAACACGTCCATGATGATGGCGTAGCTATGGCCCGGCCGCCCGGGCCTCTGTCACGACTTTGCGTGCGAAGGAGTAGTCACTGCCGCCAGCACAAGCTGGTGACTACCGACAGCCTGTCCTTACATGCAGCCGCGCACCTTGCCGCGGCTTGCCGGAAATGTACACACTTTTCTTATTCAGTAAAGGGTTGTTTGAAAGACTCGGGTGGCGCTGTCACGCACTAATGGACGGTGTCAAGACTTCAGCCATTAGTCAATCGGCCAAGCAACACGAAGTGCTAAGATTCAACAGCTACTTCAGAACGTTCTGCAATGCATGCCACTATCAACGTACGACAGTTGAGGCAACAACTCGAGACTGTTCCGACTTAGCTTTGAGGGCAGGCTTCCCCACGTCTTGAATCTACTTTTGATCTTCTTGTTGCATTACGTACCTTCAGCTTCGTCTTTGCCGAACCACTCCATCTGGAAAAAGACAGACTCGTGCTCATTGCATCACACATCACGATTGAGATAAGGACATCGTAGAACAGAATCAGACCATATAACCAAAAGCAACAGCTCAATTGAGATTACGATACCATTCCCTCGAACATGGACTCTAAAGTGCTAACTCCGCAAATGTCACAGAGATTGTCTTTGACGATCTGACCAAGGAAGGTGGCATACTCAGGGTGCATCCGACCAGTATCTGGACCAGTATCTGGATGCCCTGTAATCCACATGTAAGGAGACTGTTGGGCCGAATTTAGCCGTTGCCTGACTCCCTGATGATCATTCGAAAGGTTCCAGCTCTTTGACTTTCCTTGAGCAGAATCGGACTCTCCAACGTTCTGACAGCAGGTAGTTGGCTTATCTTTGAAAGTGACGGGTCAGGACACACAGGGGCCTGCGCCTCACCTTCCAGGCGTACATTGCGACCATGGCTATGCAGTCGGCCGTGAAGACGCCCGCAAACGACTTCCAAAACACGGGGATGAGCACGTTGATCACCGGGATGAGCACGAACAAATAGTTGAGGGCCTCCTTCTCAGGCGCAGAGCAGTCCCGCGCTCGCAACGACGGCACCGCTGCAAACAGACACGCAAGTGATGCTTGATGCGCGCCTCACAATCTACTTACTGAACAGCCTTCGCGCCAAACGATTTAAGCCGGCTGAAGAGACCCGATTGATGTTGCGATGAACAGAAGGCACTTTGATCCTAATCCCCCAAACATTCAAATCAAAGTGAATAGCCTCTGACCAGGCTGATTCACTCATACAGCTCAATCCGTTGATTGCCACCTCCCGAACCATCGCGAGGTCCTGCCGTCAGAACACCGATAGACCAATCTCTGGGCATGTCTTTGACCAGTCACCCCAGTAAAGAAGACATCGAGCTCTGAATGTAGAGGAGCTCTGGATGCTTCCTCACCAAGCATCCAGACGGACCACATCCCTAGCAGGCGCGCAATGTCGGGGCGGTCGGAGGGGAAGATGAGGTTATACGACAGCAAGAAACCGGCCACAATGGACAGCCATGCCTGCACCTCAAAGACGGTGTAGAGCACGGTGCCTTGTGTGGCGGGGTTCTTGCTCTTGGTTGATGCGCGCGGGGCGAACGTGGCCGCCGTCTTGCGCACCACCTGCAAAATGCAAGCGGCCCAAGGGAGAAAGCGTCATCACATGAGGAGTACTAGTTGTGCCATAGCGCCGCCTTTTGAAATCTTACATACCTCAGGATTCAACCTTTTGCTTGGAGCACAGGCGTTTAAGCAGGGGGGAAATACCAAGGGGGGCCGTCAAAGAACAGCCTTCACGACGCATGTTTGCTGCTTTCTTCATGCCACATCCTGACGCTCCATTTAGTACCTAAGTCCTAGGAAGGGCCATGGCCCAACAGAGGGGGACATGTGCAGAAAGTGGTGTGTCAAGTTCCCATACCTTGGACACCTCTTTATCCAGCGCCACACCTTTCGCCTTGTCGGCCCCTTGATTCTCCTCTGCTCCCCTCTCGGTTGTGGTTTCAGGCGCACTCTCGGTGTCTGCCTCTGCCCGTGCCCCAACCCACCGTCGCGACTGCATTTTGCGGTGGGGCCTCCATGTTTGCTGCCGGGAGCACCCACTGGCGGCCTGCCCAGATTTGTCCCACCGGTGCGCGCTACCATTTGCAAGCTCTAACAACACTGCCGACAATGAGCCAACCGGAAACCTTGCACAGGCAGTGGTGGTACTACGCAAAGGTATAAGAGACCCCTGTGTACCAAGTAAAGACGCCTGTACTGAGATTATGCTGGTAGCCATGTTGAAAGGAAGCACTCGCCAGAACTATAGGTACACGAGGACCAAAATACTATGAGGACAACCCAGAGAGAATGCTACTGAGATGCGCAAGCGTGCAGCATTGAAAGTAACAAACTCAAGACAAGGCCCTAGCAAGGCTCAAGCTGCAGGCCAGTGGCTCAAGCTGCAGGCCAGTGGCTCCCCAGCTCTTTCTTCAGCTGCTGGAGCTTCTTTTCTGCACCTTTTCAATTTCTGTGCTTGAAGTTTTCTCCAGAAGAGAACAGCAAGGCTCGACCGAGGCTGTCGTTCCGTCGCGGACCCCCGTCGGAACCAGGGAACGGAACGGCCCTAACTGCGAGATCTTGAAAAGCTTCCGGCCACTGTTTCGTGTCGTGACTGTTTCAGAACCTTCCATTCGCAAATTCAGCTTCCGTCTACCGAGCTTCTCTCACTTTTCGCCATCTAGCGCCCCTCTCTCCCAGCCTAGCATGGCTCAAACGGCTGTCCTTGCCCCTGCACAAGGGCTGTGCAACCTCAGCACCATTGTCAGGTCAGATGTGAGGGGAAAGAGCCCGTTCCTCGGATCTAACGCTGCATTTGGCGCAAGGAGTGTTCCCAAACATGCTAGGCGGGGCCGCTTTCTCACTATGGCCGCAGCTGAAGAAACCGTTGCAGGGGGGATCAGCGTGGAGGACGTGCAGGGAGCGATCAACACAGTAAGGCCTCACATTGTGGCTTTGCATCCTTTCTACTGCCACAACCACCCAAGCCCTTGCTCACATTAGATGAAACAAGTGCCTCTAACAAGCTGTACCATTCAGTAGATTTGTTGCGCAATATTTATAATTATTTTCAAGCATCCTCGGTCACAGATCTACTGGCGTATGCGCCACACAATGCAGCATTGTCCAAGAACAACCTAGATCTGATATGTGCCACCATGTGCTGCTCTTGCTGTTGTGGCTTGAAGCAGCAGACAGAACACTTGAAGGTGGTTTGTTTGGTTGTGCTGCGCCAAACGCCCCACTACATCTCAGTCGGAAAGCCTGTTTCGAGGAGTACCTCATAGGCCTACATTACTGTTCTGGCATTGCTTTGGTTGACTCTCTGGGGATGCGCACGTCGCAGATAGAAGCTGACCAAAGAAACGGTTCATTAAATACATTCCTCGCACTACACATTCCGCGTATGCATATTTGGGCATGACTGGTGGCGCATGACGTTTTGTGTTGCTCATGCAAACTCAAAATCCTGCACGTCAGAAAAGTTGGCACTTTGCTGGGAACCTCGACTTTGAATTACAATAACCCCAATACATTTGCCCCAGGATTTGTAGAAGTATGTAAAGATTGGTCTGAGCGCTGAAGTAACTTTTCTTGCGCAGGTCGCCAAGGTGACTGAGCAGGTGACGGCTGGGGCCAAGGTTGGGTATGAGACTGTTGCAGATGCTGTTGACAAGCTGGTCAAGTTCGCCAAACCCGCCGTCGAAACGGCTGCACCCGTCGTCAGTGTGAGTCATTCTGAAAGCTCTTTGATTCAGTACATTGAAGATTCATGGCAGGAATGCTTTGCAAAAGGATCACAGATGATGTCCTTGTCACTGGTGTTTGGAACGAGTCTTGGTCCACATTGCAGTGTTAGACTTTTAAAAGGCTCATTATTGCAACCGTGAAGGCGCATAAACTGCGATAAAGAACGTAGTGGACTTTTGGTGCACCTGAACAACGTTTGGCTCGAAGATCATCAGACCAGAGGTTACTAGTGGCATGTCAATTTAAAGTCATCTCCACCTGGGCAATGAATGCAGGCAAAGTGTAGATGCGGCTGATGTCAGTCGGACCACATCCAGCCAGCATAAGGCTTGCAAAAGATACAGCAAGCAGAGATGGTTTCTGAGAGTGCTGCGCGCCTAAGCGACCAGGGCTAGGCAGTGGTGTTGCGATCTGACTGATGGTTCTCCCTTGAACAGGAGTACACTGGGAAGGCTTTCAATGCCGCCACCCCCCTTGCCATTGATGCTGCAAATGAAGCGAAGAAGGCCCTGGAGTCCGCTGGCATCGACACCTCTGCAGCGGGACAGTATGTGAAGGTGGGTGGTCGGATACTGCGATGGCGAAGATGCAGGAAAACTGCTACTTCACTGACTCGCATGAAGTCCTTTGAAAAGAATCTTTAAGTCTCCGCTCTGCACTGGAAGCTTGCATTCGGTCAGAACGGATCTTTTCCTTGAACTGACAAGGGGGAGCCTTCATCACGGCTACCATTCTACTGTCTACTGCAACTCTTCCCTTCAGAATGCACATGTCCCTATTGACGGAGTGATTGTCGACCTCTCGGTTTCGAACTATTCGACCATTGAGTCAAGCAAAACTTCTTCTGGTAATGCCACTTCCGCCTATAATGCATAAAAACCAATATAATTTTTGCATTCGAGGTTGCTCAATCTCGAAATACTCCGGATGCTGCAGAATCCTCGAGCGCCAAGCAACAAACCTCCAGGACTAAGAACCGACCCACTCAACCTCACATCCCAAACTTCAACCCTCAAATGCAAGATATACTCAAAAGTACATCGTTCTTTCCTTGTAGACCGCAACCAACATTGCCGGCACTGCCGCCGACACCGTCACCTCGGCCGCCAAGTCGGCCTCCCCCCTCGCTCTCTCCGCTCTCGAGACCACCCTTGCGCAGCAGCCCACTGTTCTGGCTGCCGGGGCTGGCGGCCTGTTTTTGCTTTACCTTTTGGCCCCCTCTCTTGTGGGGGGACTGGGGCAGGCCTTCAGGGGCTATGCAGGTGAGAGCCCCAAGAAGACTGCTTTGAGCCCGTGATATAGGGGATGAAAGCAAGGCTGAAAGTGGGGCGTTAGATTGGGGATTTGAGGTTCGACGGGAACGATCTGAGGGGCGTCTGTTTGGAAATGTCGTTGATGCATCGTGCGTGTGCAACGACAGCCGCAGTGCGTTTAGTGACTCCAGAGGGCAGGGTCACACAACAGTGGAGGGCAGGGCGGCAATTTGCGTAGGCAGATGGATGCTGAACTCGATCGCACCAACACACAGCTAACTGATCGAGACCCTGCCGAGAGGATCTGAGATTTGACCTTACATTCGAAAGTGCATGGACGAGAGCTCGTACGCGTTGGTGGGGTGGGTCCCCAATCCTCTGAACACTTCTAAAGGGCGCCTTTGGCAAACTACTGGGCGAGGCTACTTCTTCACAGTCGCTCAAAAAGTCCTGGCGAGGATACCCGGCGACCCGAAGTTGAAGTTTATGTCCGAGCCCATTTTTCAGCAGTTGCTCAAAAAATCTCGTATGGGTCAGCAAGTGCAGCGACCCAAAGTCGACGCCTTTGCCTGGGTGTTCTTGCACGCAACAATTGAAGACACCCCTTCTATTGCATTGCTTTGATTGAGTTACTTCATTAGCAAGGCGTTTCAGAAGACCTGGACGTCAGTAAGTAGTCGGGTTTAAAAAATTTGTGTGCTTCTAATAGGAGTCGACAACTACTCCCAGGCTCGTTGACCTCCAATTACGAAAGCCCAAAACACCCTGCTGTCACTCTTTCGCAGGTGACGTGACTGCCGCCCAGGCCCTCGACCTGCTGACGTCATCCGACTACACGCTGATCGACCTGCGGACGGAACGGGAAAAGTCCAAGGCGGGCACCCCGTCGCTGCCCAGGGGCGCGCAGAGCAAGCTCATCCCCGTAGCGTAAGCTGCCCCGGCCCTCCCAAATCTGGTCGGTGTCCCTTTCAGATGCAAGTGCGCCCTGCTTGTTTCTCCGCGTGATCAGGAAACGGCGAGTAAACGTCGTCCACGGCAGATTCGAAGTTTCATGCGACTAGTCGTCAATTGTCGCCCGGCACCCTGAAAGAGTGCATGCTTGTCAACCCGTGAAATCCGAGATTTTCGTTTTTCCAATTTGAAAGTACGGGATTGTGGGCGACCGACGATCAAACAGCGTTTCTCCAACTGAGGCGTCACATCAAGCTGGGTCCTTGACAAAGTCCTTCCAATGGGTTTTGCCATGCAACGAATAGCCGCGGGGCATGCGCCTAGCCAAATGCTGCTTGATGTCGAGGACCGCAAGCCACTTCAGTTGGAGTCTTCCTCTTTCCAAATTGGAGAAACGAAAAGTCGACAAAGACTTGGCAAAGACATGACTTTTGCGTCCCTGCGAGAACCAACCGACCGAACGTTGTTCTGTATTTTAGTAACATGTTCGACGTCCTTGAGCCCACATGCTGCACATGAGTGATCGTTCGAGTACCGATACGGGATTTCATAGCAGCCGTCTGCTGTATCAAAGGGACACAGGCTTGCAATTGACCGAGAATAAGAAAGATGTCACCTCTTTTTTGTCCTGTGGAGCTATTTTGTTGAGGTGTGGCGCCGATGCGTTTGAGGAGGGGAAGGCGCCACTGTTCCACAGTCTGCCCATCTCTCACACCAGCGTGCCTCCCTTGAATTTTTGCCCCCACATTCCCTGCTTTAAGCCCTTTCCGCGGTGCAGCTATAAGATGTTCAAGGATCGGCAGCTGCTATGTTTTCCTCTTTCAGATACGGGACTGCCTTTTCTTACTCTCGCCCTTCCACCCCTGTAGTAACAAGCTGTTTCCGCGGCGCAGCAATGAGGATTCTCGACCACCGCAAGCCACCTTACTCCACCGTTTAACCCCCTCTTTACACAAGAAACGCGTTGTCTTTGCAAACCCGCGCCTCAACTTTACCAGCATATCCCTGCGGAGCTTGACCGAGTGAAGACCCCCGTATTTTTGCAGCAATGAGGAATTCGAGGACGGCAAGCTGTCCTACTCCAATCTCCGGCTTTCCAGATACGAACTCGTCCTTATAAGAGTATGCGCCCTGCAAAGCTTGACCGAGCAGAGCTCCCTGTTTTGGATGCAGCAACGAGGAGTTCGAGGACCGCAAGCTGCGCAACCAGCTTCCCTACTCCGTAGTCCCCCGCTTTTTACCAGAAACGGTTCTCTTGCAATTCTGCGCCTCACTAAGCATAGTCCCCCATAATTGTGCAGCAACGAGGAGTTCGAGGACCGCAAGCTGCGCAACCAGCTGCGCAACTCCGGGCGCGTGGAGGCGGAGGTGGCGGCCATCAAGATTGCCAACCTCAAAAAGCTCGGCAAGGGCTCCAAGATCATCCTCCTCGACGGGTGAGATTCCTTCCGGTCATGCGGTTCAACAGGTTCCGCTCCTCCTCTTTTTCTCTCTTGCAAAGGCTTCACTGCCCAACAGATGAATCTGTACTTACTATGTTGCCATCGATTTGCTTCCCACTTGTTGCCTTCGTTTCCACCGTGCACACGCCATTCTGTTGTTGTCTGTTTTCTTCGGCCATTGCTTCTTAACTGCAGTCTGGGTCGCGGACCCTGCCTCGGAAGGCGTCTGAGAAAGTCACCCCCGTAAACCTGTCTCAAAAGCGAATTCCTGTCGGGCCAAACGAAGTAAAGGCGCGAACGAAATGCATCTGATCGTGAATAGCTCAGTTGGTCAGCCAGCAGAGCAGTTATTGAATGAGAACACCCTCCCAGCGAATCAACGATTCAACAGATCCTCGTCGTCTGCCATCATCTTGTGCAGCGGAGCAAGTCCCGTCACACCAACCCAACTTTCTTTGTCTCACAACTCGAGGTCATAGTCCTGACTTGTTCTGGGTTGGCAGCTTGCCAATCGTCAAGATCCTCGGAGACTTCGGCTCTGTTCGCGAGTGTACTTTCCTCCGTAGTCGGCCTCAAACGTACGGCACACAGACACAATATCGTTACGGATATCCTTGTCATTGTCATTATCATTTTTATTATTTACAGAACATGCAGATTTCGTGTATTGAACTGCGGCCTTTCTTTTGCTCCAGGTCGGGCAACGTGTCCAAGACGGTGGCCCGCTTCCTGTCCAAGGCCGGCTTCGGCAAGGTGTTCGTCGTGTCCAGCGGCTTCAGCGGCAGCAACGGCTGGGCGCAGAGCAAGCTGGGCATCGACGAGTACAACCAATCCGGGTTTGAGATCCTTAACCCGGGCCGGGTTATCTCCAACTCGGGCCTCTTTGGCAGCGGGGGGGGCACAACGCAGGGCACTGCCAAGAAGGGCACCCGGACGATCGACGCCGAGATCCTCAAGCCGAGCCGCTTGTTGAGCGGCGGGAGGGATTGAGTTCCTTGAGAGGGGACCCAGCGTTGGCCGTGCTGAACAGGCCTCGGTTTATCTGGCTGGGCGGCCCAACCTGGCCAGTTGCCAGAAACACCTAGCTCCTTTTTGTCCGTCATGTTGCAAAGTGTTGTGTTTGTTAGCTGACATTGTCGGGGGGCCAGACTTAAGCGCCTGGCCCGTATACTCATGGTGCGTCCTTGATAAGGGACTGCCTTTTCAGCTGCAGTCGGGTAGCCAGCAGCAATAAAAGAGAAAAGTGGACCGTCCACAAGTCGATGTTGGATTTCCGTCAACAAACTTGGAGCTCAAGCAAAGGAGCGGGACCTTCAAGTTGCTACAATATGGAACCATCAGTACGATAGTCTATTCACTGGTGCGCACCAGTCAGGATTATCGACCTATCATGCAATCTGTCGGCTTGCAACCAGATCGCTCCAGTGCAATTCAAACGAGTTGCTGCGCTTGAATATAGCTGAATCGCCACTTCACTTAACATCTTGCATCTCCAACAGGCTCACCAAAAGCTGGCCCGCGCACAGACGATCGGCCCGGCCATGATCGATAGGATAACCCTATGGATGTGCGCTGGCGGACTGCTGCCGGGATGAAGTTCTAGCTTGTAGTCGAAGCTGGACCATGCAATTGCAAAATATGTGAGCCTGCATGTTGCATGCGCCTTGCATGATGAGCATATATTGCATTAAAATCGGCTGCGCTCAGCTGCCATCACATGACTCATTACTCACCATGCATTGGCGTCATGCACTCGTCCTTGCATGTGAACGATTAGTATAGCCCATGATGACGTCATGTAATTCTACTTGGCCCAATGATCATCGTCATGGCATGGCATGATCCGCGTCTTGCATTACCTCTGGCACACACGTTTGCCAACGCAAGTTGGAATAAGGTGATTCAAGTGAAGAATGTGAGATTAAGTCGTTCTGATGAGGCGTCCGATATGATCAAGTATCCTTTTATGATGTTTGCAAAACAAGAAGTCCAGAAGATGTGCACCCCAGGCTCCCAATGCAATTGTTTGCACTCCGTCGATGTACGCCTACGAGCCCTTTCCAATCGGACGATGCACATTACCGTTGACCAAGGTGCAGAATAAGATGGCCGCTATGCAGGTCTTATCGATCAAACCCGCCTTCGGCCAATCCCAGGAGACGAGGGTGAATTTAACTGCCAGACAAGTCCAGCCCTCATACAGAAACCTAGCCAGAGACGCCCGTCTCTTCCAGGAACGACCAGTCGTAAACGACACGCAGCTAGAGGTTCTCATCGCTAGGGCATCAGATGCGACAGAAATCGCGCACACCTCAGGATGCCCCTTTGAGACCCCGCTCAAAAGACACGTCCTGGGGTGTGCAGAATTTCTGAAGCCTGAGAGCACAGACGGCCGGCCGTTCCACACCCCGCCTCCTCCAGGATTGCACCAGCTACCCTATCGATGGCCCCCCTGATGACGTGTCCAACGCCTCGAAGAGAGATAACATCCTGCCGTAAGCCTGCGGCGTCTTTTCGGGGAGCGGCTTATACACGGGTATGGTCTTTCCTGCTCCACTCGCATCCCTGGGCATTTTACTCCTCGCTTGGATAGTTCCCTCGCGCCGCGACCGCTTCCTGCCTCTCCCCGCTAACGCCTCCAGTGGCTTCGACTCTTCGACTCCTGAACCAGTCGCGTCGCCACCCGTTGCCACGAGGGGATCCCCCGCTGCTTCGTCCAGGTTTTCCTTTCCGCTATCACTCCCCTCTATTGGTTGTTCCCCCCGGTCGGAACCAGCCTCTACCTCTCCTCCCTGTTCTGCCTTCTCCAAGGCTGCGGCCGAGTCAGGACGATCAACCGACGCTTCTTCCCCCTCCGCGCGCCCGCTCCCGGTCGCCTGCTCGTTCGAACGCGTCCTCTCCTTTCCTGCTAAGACCCCCGTCTCTGGTTCTTCCACCGCTTTGACGTCCGACTCCACAACTTCCATCTTCACGCTTGCGCCCTGATCAGCACCTTCCGTCACCTCCTCTTTCTTACACGGCGTGAACGCGCTCCTCCGATGCAGGATCCTGCGGGCACCCTCGTTGCCACGTGGCAACCCCGTCGCACTGCCACGTGGCACCCCCGCGTCCGCCTCCAGAAAGTCTAGGAACCCGTCGATGGCCGCTCGAGTGCCCGTCGGGCAGGCAGGGTTTTCCGCGAAGAAGCGGTCGAGAGATCCCCGCAGCTTGGCGATCGCGCCGAGCTGTCCGCGCACGTGTCCGAAGATGGCGTCAATGATGAGGAAGCATTCGGACAGGTCGAGCGACTGGAGGCGGCCCGCGTACTTCTCCGCCGGCAGGGGAAACCAAGCCGGGACCTGTGGAACAGACAATGTGAGGCGTCAGGATCGGTTTTAAGGAAACTTGCGACATGCGCAACGCTTCCTTGCAACCACCATAGCCTTGAGAGTCGAAAAGTCGCAAGCAGTCAAAGAATATTCTGCAGTAGCTTCCTGAATGCTCAAACGCGGTCTGGACCACTTGACAAGGTGGACCCGGATCCACCTGTAACAGTGAGGCAGTCGATTGCAAAGGCCACGTGAAATTTTAGAACGTGCCTGCCCTTCTCTATGAAGAAGATCAGTTCCTTCTCAGGCCCCACCATTCTTTCGCCTGCTCTTTCGAGCGGGCGTCCCTCTTTCTCAGCGGGCGTCCCACTTTACCAGATTCCGTAGGTGAGAGCAGTCAATCGTCAAGAGCTTACCTGCGACGGATCCTTCCGAGCCCGCTTTCGTGACCCTTTCTGGCTGGTGACGTCATCCATCCCGTTGATGAGGGCCGCGATGATGGGCTGCAGGTCGATGTGCCGAACGCCCGACAGGGGCCGCAGGACGTCCGCGATCTTCGGGAGCGCGTTAGCGGCGTCGGTCGGGAAATTGATCGGCCTGAAAGCGACACAAGGCTAAAGGTGAGACACAAAGCCGTGTAGAAGAACAAGAGAGAGCAGCACTTGCCTTGATATGAGCCATGCCCCCACAAGGGGATTTTGGCAAAGCAGATTGGATTTAAAAGGCAAAATCGACAAGTTAAGCTTCCCTTGCTCTATTCTAGCTGCCAACAAAGTAAGTTCCATCACCGCTCTTGAGTAGTCTTCCGAGAAAGCAAACAACTACAAAATGCAGCTAATCCGAAACCTGTCAACCTAAGACTACAGCAGCTATCAAGCTACGAGGAGCTCCTAAAGATCCTGGTCAGCATGGCCAGCGGTCGGCCTCTAAGCAATTGTATAGCGGTACAAAGAGAATGACTAGGAACTTCTTCGAGCCGAGTATTCCAAGAACCGGGTACGAAAGCCCATAAGGCAAGAATTGACCCGGACACTCTCCCATTCAAAGGCGGCATCGTGAATAAGAAACGGTGACGAATCCGAGACAAGGTGAAACAGAGTCGAATCTCCCTCAGCCCCTCTTACAGAGAGGTTAGAAGCGGGTTGGCGAAAAAGTTGACACCAAACGCACAAGTTCTGGGGCGAGAAAGCTCCTGTGCTGTTGTGAGAGCATCAATAGAGTTACAGAAATGGAATCAACAGCATTAAACAAAAGCTCATATTTGTTCACATTTCTGTCCAAGAGTCAGCATGTAAATGCTGACGGCATAACACAAAACCAAGAAGGTGACCTTTAGGCAGATATAACGACCTTTCTGAAATGCTGACAGCGCTGATAACACCGCAGGACACACGAAGAAGGGACCTTCCATCAAAGCGAACGAAAACTTCAACAGCTGTTGCCTTACTCGCGGGCGGCCCTCTCGACCTGGTCCATAAGCGCCGGCCCGTACGGCGTCAGCTGCTGCGAGCACCCCCCCAGTGTGCCGTCCTTCTCAGTCACTACAATCCACACAAACTCCTTCCCGCCCTTCTGCTGCGCACACTTCTCCACTGCTTCGCTTGCTCTCTCCGCAAACCCCATCTCCTCCGTCTGCGCCTCTTGCAGCAGCGCCCCGTCCGATTCGCCTCCGTTGCTGAGCAGTCCGTTTGCTACCACCCCGTTCACCAGCCCTCCGGTTGTTTCTAGGGCAGAAAGCGCGGGGTTGCTTTGCAAGCGAGGGAGCCCTCGTGCGAGGCGCGGGTTCTTCTGGTCCAGGATCATCTCGGGAGGCACACCGTTTGCGTACGAAGCAACCGGCTGGAATGCATTCGCCAGCAGGGGGGGCATCCCGTAGCACTCCAGCTCACCCCCCCTTCGCACGGGCTGCTCGTTGTACTTCCCGAAGGCAGAGAGCATGTTGTCAAACCCGTGCCCCACTCCTCGGTCCTCCGCTGCCATGATGTCACCCCTGACGTCACCGTTGCTGGGGGGCCCCTTCACCCGAGACAGGGCCTCTTCCTCCAGGAAGTGGAAGAAGGAGTCCATCCCCGCGCGCGTGCTGATACTGCAGGAGCCGTTCTTGTAGGCCCTGTCGAGCATGGAGTGGAGGCCCTGGATGCTGCGCAGGTTCCCGCGCACCTCGTGGAAGATGGAGTCGAGGACGGAGAACAACTGGTGCAGGTCCATCTTCTGGCTGCGGCTCGCGTACGCCTCCGCCGAGAGTGGGAACCAGGAGGGGATCTGAAAAGAAACAGTTTTCATGGTCAATGCTTTTCAGCACCAGATTTATATGTAGTGCCTGGTTACAGTTTACTGTCAACCAAGAGCCTGCCATCAGTCCCTTAAATGTGGCCATTGCCGAACTAATGGTTGAACTCAAAGATGCAATCCTCCCTATGTCAACAGACTTAGGCAAAACGGAGCTTTGTTGAGCAGTGCTGATGAACAGCTGCTTTGAGAACTTGACCTGCCAACGACAAGCTCTGCACCGACTAGTGAACCTGATTGCTAATAACAATGTAGAGATTACCAGGGAAGGCAGAATGACTCCTGCACAAAATGACGACCCTTTCTGCAGATCTTAGCGTACAAAGAAAATGAAATAAGCTGTCATTGAGACAGTACGACGTTAAACTGCACTTGCTCTTGCAAACCAGAGTCAGCAGTGTGCAATGAGCATTAGCCAAACCAAAAAGATTGAGAACATCAAAGTTGGTCTTGTGGGGCTTTAATGGCAACCAATACAAACACCTAGAAGGGGGATGTCAAGAAGCATTGACCAGAACTTTTGCTGGGTGTTGCAATCCTAACCATCCAGAGCTTAACATATGGTCACGACTTCAACTTTTCACACCCAAACTCTACAGCCAAACATTGCGGACATGCTTGAGCGCAGATCCCGGCTTTTGCAGTGGCCCTTACCGTGCTTGGGTCCGCAAGGGCCTTGACCCTGGGCACCTTGTGATTGTTGATCTCATTGAAGCCTTGGATCATCATTGCCACGATGGGGTGCAGCTCCACATGCCGAGTTTTCGCCAACGCCAGCAGCACGCTCTCAGTGCGGGGCAGCCGCGGGGGATCCCCCTCTAGAGCTACCACAACGGGCCTGCGCGCAAATAGAGGGGCCAAAGATGAGCAAACCGCCACAAGAAAAGACAAGGACGATGTCCTTGAGCAACCCAAGTTGCAGAAGGGAGCAAGGCTGCATAGTCTCTTAGTCAATAGTCACGAGGTGGACAATGTGAGCTCTCAGGGGGATCCCTCTGAAGTCACCGAACGGCAGGAGTTTGAGGTGTTTGGCTTAGAAGTGAGAGCAATCCTGTCTATCAGATTTTGTTGGGTGGGTACTGGCGGTGGTCTGACTTCCTGCACACTGGTGACATCGTCTCTGGCTGTTGGCCAAGCTTTAGGGGATCCCCCCAATGACAGCCTTTCCCATCGTAATGTAGCACGTTTGTAATGCTTATGCCTGGCAGAATGCTTGCAATCTTTGGTGAAGCAAGCTGGACACAATGGGGATTTTTTGCTCTGCTGGGCTGTTGTCAAGGGTGGACCCAAGCCCCTTTGAGCAGAGAAGACCAGAGAAGGGATCCCCCCATCCTAAGGGGATCCCCTCCATTACGCTCCACGGCATGTTCCAAAAGTTTCACGCACTATGCCCAGACTGTGCGTTACCGCTCCAAATATACCTGCTCTGTTGGGCTGCTGCTAAGGAGCTGTGTCGTTTATGGACAAACTGATTAGGGTAAGGGGATCCCCCCATCCCAAGGGGATCCCTGCACGACAATCATGGCCTTCTCCAAAGCTCTTACACAAAGTGCCCCGAGACTATGCCCAGACTGTGCGTTACCGCTGCATATTTGTTGTTAAGTTTGTGCTAAAGAGCTGCGTTCTCTGTGAACAAAAACTGATGAGGGCAGGGGATCCCCCCATCCTGAGGGGATCCCTGCATCAGTACACTTAGCCTCTTTCAAGAGCTTTACGATGTGTGCCCAGCTTGTACGTTACTGCTCGTGAGACACAGCCAGATTCTCTGCCTGGTTATAATCCCTTGCTACTGCAGCTACGCGCCTCTAATGGTCAGCAAGATAGCCTATATGAGCATCAGACTAACGTACTCACCAGAAGAATCAGCCAAGGTAGAGATTACACGTGCACTTCTCAGCGATGAAATGCACTACTCAATGATGGAGTTACCAGAGAGGGTGGAAGGCAACATGACGACACTTTGAGACAGGATGGTGGACCTACGTTCTTCACTGTGGAGCAACTGAAAGGTGTGGAATGGCCCTTCATGCTCAAACAAAATCTCAATCGTCCCACTCCCCTGTGTTGACAGATGTCTGCTCGTGCTGAGCTTAAGCACGAAATGCTTGTCCTTCTTGGCGATTACAAAAGCATATTTGGTCCGGGGCAAACTCAGAAGATGGAGATACGCTGTCAAGTAGACTCTACCTTGTCTATCCCCACTCTGCAAGAGCATCCTTGCACAAGCTCGATAAACACAGCATCCCAGAAAGACAAATGGTGCAAAGATACATCACAGGCAATGCTTGGAGTGCTCCCATCCAATCTCTGGCGACCTCTTGAAGCCTGACGAAGCCCCCAGGAAACAAGCACAGCAAGCAAATCCTCCTGTCGTCTTTACCACGCTGAATGTCACTCAGAAGACTCGTGTCCAATAGCAAACGCACCTCTCTGTCGCCTTTTCCACCTCATCGGCCAGCGCAGCTTTGTACGGCTTCAGGTTTGGGGAACATCCACCCAAATGGCCCCCTCCTCCCTGCATGCCAGATGACTGTCAGCAATGTAGGAGCTCCATAAGCAGTTGATGTGGCTAGAAGTGTCTGCTCTTTAAGAGCCTTCCTAGCAGCACTTTGTGCCCTAGCAGCACTCACGGGATTCCAGACTCAAGCCAACGATGCCAGCCAAGAGTATCCATGCAAACCATGCAGGCAAATGGCTTGGGCCTCCAGGCTCAGTGTTGGAGATCCTCTTAAGCACAAATCAATAGCAGATGACCAGGAACACTGTCACAGAGCAACTTAGCACAATGGTAACGAGGGAAGGGGTATTTAGCAGACATGCTCTATCAGTGATTCTATCCCAGATCATCACCTTATTCTGAATAGCATCAACCAAGAAACGTTCATCCCAGATGACAAACACAGATGGCTTCTGCATGACGTCAGCTTTGCAGGTATGGGATGCTTGCTCTGGAATGAATACAAGTCACATACCTTGACAACCAGCCATATGTACCCGCTTCCCCCCACACACAAAGCCAATTCCTCCATCAATTCCTCCATCCTGTAAACCAGCTCCTCAGATGACCGCTGAGGCCTCCCTGCCACATGTGACTTCATCGCGAAGTGGTTGCAAGCGTACACTTATAGTTTCCTGGATGCCAGCTTATGACTTGGCTAAGTTATAAGCGTGAGACAGAGCATGTTTGCTTTGCTGAGCTTGTCTTGAATAAACTCAGGCTTGAACACACGGCTCCTTGGACTCGCATCACCTAACAATCCTTGCAGATTGCCCTTCTACTGCTTCGCGTAGCCCAGCGCAGATCGGTCCATACAAGCTAGGTTCAACAAACATCAGCAGGCCGAAGAGAGGTACTAGCAGATCACAGCTTATCTTGTTTCTACAACAAACCACCTGCTTTCTGGAAGCAGGACCCGTTACCCAGCACGTGAAAGTCTACTGCTTTCTGAAGAGGCCACGGAGTCGAGCCACAATCTCCGCTCAAAAGGCAGACAACATAGCCTTCCTCTCAGGGCAGTCCTCGAACTTGAAGTTGAACGAAGATGGTCCTTCGAACGAAGTGACGAGGGGCTCCCTCAACCCCTGGAGGCTGGAATCCTCGCCTCGACGCTTGAAGCCAAGCATTTGCCTGGACACTGGCGCAGATTCACAGCGGAGCTGGCGCCGGCGGCAAGCCAATTTCAAATTGAAGCTTCAGGAATCCCCCAGAAATGCCCGTATGCTCAACAGGGGAGAGAATATTAGGCCAAATTATTTGTTTCTGTGGACAAGGGTTAGCGAGCCCCGTGAAGACTACCGACAGATTAAATGATATAGGTAGATCCAACGACAGGTTCACTTTGACTCAGTAACCAGTTACGAAGAGTGGTCGGAGGCAAGAAACCAGGGCGAGAACATGTTACCCAAGGAAATGCTCGTATACAGAAGCTGTTGTACAGGCTATGAGAAAGGTTCAGAAGAGTTCTCCTGCAGGGGGGAAGGTTTGTGCACGAACAAGGCATGCAAGAACCCCCCACCATGGCGGACCTGGAGGTCATGACGATGGGCATGACACGGTTCGGATCCTGATCGTTATTGGTTGGCCCAGATCTAGGCGCGCGCAACAGGGGTGGAGCCGTCAGATTTGGCCTCGTCTCAGTGCAGCCGTCCACGTGTCAGGTTCTGTAAGGAGCTTGGGTGATCCCCTTGAGCCGTTCGTCTAGGGGGATCCCACGTGTACCTACGTACGGTAATTTGCTCAAGACTCAACATGCGTGTGCGGAAAGGTGGGACAGGTACCAGTACAGGCCCGGGGTACAGGGTACCGTAGGACCTGAAGGCTGAATCACCAGGTACCGTAGGTACTCATGAGTACCTGCCTTAGTACCTAGTACGGTACTCACGCCAAGTTCCAACCGTTGATGCAGTAATCTACCAACCCTCGATTCAGTGGTCGGTTGCAGTGCGCAAGCCTGAACAGTGAACTGAGGAAGGCTCAGGCCCAGGACCGTACTCAGCTAGGACTCAGTCAGGGTCAACCTAGTCAACCTGAGGCTCGTCAGAAGCGTCAACGACCCTAGATCCTCAATCAATTGAAAACCTGCATATGGTCCGACTCAAAGATCCAAGGAGACACAAAATGCATTGCTGCATTGCATCACATTGTGCTGATGTTGCTTCGTCCAGCAATGTCAAGGACTAAAAATTGGAGAAGGGACAGCACAACCAAAAAGGCGGCCATCGATTCCCGGCCCTCAGGCCCAGCAATCCAAATACCGCTTTGGTTCAGAACGGCCCCAGTCTTGAGCAAGGCGTGACAACATTGCCATATTCTGTGAAAGCAGAGTTTCCGGTGTCTCGCCACTAGCGTACAAACACGGATATTGCGTACCTTCTCCGCTAGAATTGCTCTGTTGCTTGGAGTTAAACCCCGCCCGCCTCATTTGTTTGAAGAAACATCATTCCCTGATTAATGCAATCAGAGGCCACCTTCTTACACCGACAGATCTCTCCACACAGAATGCATCCAGTGCACGCTTGCAGAGAGTGATGGCTCCCAGGTTCGAAGTGCGCATGAGCAACCCGGCCGAGAAGGCGACTTGGGACCACAAAGGGCCAGGTAGGGTATTCATTGCAGCGCTGACCACTTCCATTGACAGATGTGATTACCTGATCTAATCTAAGCACAACGAGGCATCCTGCCTCTAATGCTTCTATTGAGACCATTCAAATCATTGTGGAGTGAAATTCTAGCCCCCTAAAAGATGGCTTTGCATCTCAATATCTGGCATACTTGTGCTGATTTGCGGTGGGAAAGAAGAAACATGTTGGGTTGTCACTTGACAATTGCCAGCTGTCATCTGTCAGGTGCCTTTGAAGCAAGTCATGCATTGCTTTGTTGAGGCTGATCGCTGTGGACTCTTGTTTTATAATAGTGGTCCAAACAAATGAACACACTCAACACAGTAGCATGGAGCGAACCAGACTCAGACTGACAACCTATGCTTTCCACTGTCCTGCAGGTTCCTACCTTGGCTTTGACCCCTGCAAGATGAAGCGCAGTAATTGCCAGTCCGCCCAGCGCTCGTAGCGTTGGCGTCCCGCTGTGTTCCCTGCACACAGCGCTTCCCCCAGGGGAACTCTCCCCCCCATTCGCTGCAACTCTGGTTCGCTCTGCCAAAACCAGCAAACGCGCTCTACTTAGGGAGTAGGGATCGGCTTTGTGACCCGTTCAAAAGCTCGCTTCCGCAGCATTCCTCAGAAAGCAAGCACGCTGCTCTAGTAGACTTGCAAGCATGGCTCGCACTTCCAGAGGCACCGCTCTCCCATCCGAGGTCATCTCAAACATTCTGGGGCGGCTGGACGCTGCTGACGTGGCGCGCGGGAAAATGGTGTGCGCCAGGTGGCGCGCCGCAGGAAGCCGGGTGAAGACCCTGCGGTTCACCGAGGAGACGTTCCCAGAAGGGATGGCGCCTGAGCAGGCTCTGACAATCATGACAAATATGATCATGCAGGTAAGGAGAGGAGAGCAATCCAGTTGGTTCATTCTAATCTCTTGGATTCCAATGCCTACAACTTTTGATTTACGCTTTTGTTCAGTCACTGGATAGTGGTGGGCTGCTTTCTTTGGCGACCTTTAATTGAGGTGTACATTCTTGGGTCTCCACTGAACATGGGATATGCTCCCAAGATGCACGTAGATTGCTCCCAAGACCAATGGACGAGAGAAGAGTGGACGAATATGGACAACGGCCCCTGCATCCAGGACAGCCAGCTTTTACAGGGGCACCCGCAACCTTTTTGCTGCAGTCGCTTTCAAATTTTGAGATTTTTGTGCACAAACACATTTCGATGGGCTATCTATGAGGGAATCAAAAAGTTAATGTGTGAGTATTGCCACAGGTCGTTTTTCTCGACATACGATCGGTTCCTTTGCTCGCTGGTTTCTTGGATGAAGACCTGCCAAGACCTGTTTAGTCCGGATTACACATTCTTCTTCTTTACTCTTCGGAAAACCCAGGAGTACTCGAGGCCCAACTTCTGCTTATTGAAAGCGTATTATAGGATCTTGTCGAATTGTTATTAAGTCGTCCGTCTTATTCTCCTTTACTTCGGCCTAAGATTGAGCTTCCCTGGCCGCTATTTCCGCCCTCGCTTAGTCATTCTGCTCCACATGTCCCCTAGTTTCGTGTCCGCAGTTGACATCCCTTTCTAACTTTGTTCTTTTTTACTTAAGCCCTCTCCGTTCGCCTTCTCCTCGACTCTCTTCCGCTGCAACCCTGTTTCTCTTAAACCCAGGCCACCGAGCTGGAGTGCCTCGACATGACCTACGTCAGCACCGCCGGCCTCCCTGACTCGCTCCTCACCGCGTGGCTCCTCGCCATTCGGCCCACTCTAGTTACCCTTCGCTCGACCAACATCTACTCCTTCGAGCAAACCCTGGCCGGCATGCGCCACCCAACCATCGCGCGCCACGTCAGCGCCCACGTCCAGCGAACCGCGCTCCGCCACCTGGTGCTCTGCGGTGCCGAACTCCCAGCTGACGTGGCCCCCCTGCCGCTGCTGGAGACGCTCGAGCTGTCTGACGTCAGTGCCACGTCAGCGGCGCTCCGTGGTTTCGTTGCGGGGTGCGGGCGGCTGGCCAGGCTGACCCTCGCTGACTTGGACGGGTTGAACTGCATCGAGCTAAGGTCGAACTCCCTCCGCGAGCTTTCGATCGGTGCGGAGATGAACTCGGTTAGCTTCACGGTTAAGCTCGACTGCCCTAACCTGCGCGCCCTGGCTCTCAAGAGCATCAGCCTGCGCAGCGCGCACGTGGCACGCGCTTCCGCCCTGGAGACCCTCACTTTATGTGACGTCAGCGGAGGGCCGATCACTCTCGGGGGGGTGGGCGACCGCCTCCGGGCGGTAGTCCTGAGGGGGGTGACGTGGCAGCACGTGGGGGCGGCGATGGGCGCGGCGCAGGGCAAGGACCTGCGCGTGCTCGAGGTTGACGACGTGGCAGGGGCGGACGTCTGGATGGAAGATGACGTGAGCATCGAGCATCTGTGCAGGCTCTCGGTGTTCGGTTTTTTACTTTCACGTCTTAGACGAGTTCCGCTGTTACGACTTGAGCTCCAGATGCAGAGCAGCCTTAAAGCTTTCGGGGCAGCAGTAAACACAAGGTAGTTTGGAGCAGAAAACGATGTTTTGCGTCAGCAAAGCCAAACTTGGAGGCAACCAGACATCGTGGCGGACATTAGGCTTTTGATGTGTTTCGCCGTTTGCTTGATCGATCCGACAAAGGCATTGCCCACACGTTAGAAGCTAAGCACAGCAGCTGTTGGTTCAGTCGAAGTCGAGTTCCGTTCCATTAAAGTCCCTTCCTCGCACCATCTTTGTCAAGCTTGTCTGACCTTTTTCTCACCGAACACTTGTCAGGATACCGACAGCGACAGCCACGTGGTCTCTCCGCGCTCCCCGGCGCCCCATCGGCCCGTCGAACTGGACCTCCTCTCCGACACCGAGGAGGCCTTCGACGTCGAAACCCGCCGCCGGATCGCCCTCCCCGCGTCGGCCGCGGGCGCCCTCCCGGCCGCGATCGCCAGCTTCCAGAACCTCCAAACCCTGCGGCTCGGGGCCACGATCTGGAACCTCTGCCGCCAGGCAGGGTTCCGGACGTCCGAGACGCGACAGCCCACCAACGAATCAGCGGCTAAGGGGGCTGTAACGTTCCCGAGGCTGAGAGAGTTTGGCGTTACGGGGGCACCGGTCGGGGCGGACATCATTCGCGCCATCGAAGCGATGGTGAAAATGTGCCCCGCGCTGCGGAAGCTGGCGCTGTGCGGCGAGCTCGGCAGGGAGAAAGTGCGTATTCACACCCGTGATCCTCCTCACAATCTTTTTGGTCCAAATCCTCTGATGCCGTCCTTGTCTAATGCTATTTGAGTTATCTTCACGTTAGAAACCTGAGAGAAGGCTGTTTGGATGTCCATTCAAGATACTTGTAGAATCATTCGACGGAACGTTCTCTGCTGGACGCTCGTCTACTTTGACAGCGAAAATGCTGACCCAGCGAGCTGAGCGTCAAAAACCTCCCGTCTGAGGACCAGCTGAAAACATATTTTCCCTTTCGGAATTATCTTATTGATGTGAAATCGAAGAAGTCACGGGGCTGGAATCAGATCTATGTCCAGTTGTGACTCAATCTTGGCCGAAGCATTCGAAGGTTCCACAATCTCGCACAGGTTTATGAGGATTCTCTTTCTCATCTCCTCTCGTGATTTTCCGTTTTATGACAGGCCGTCTCCGTCGCGCTGCCCCTCTCGCGGCTGCCCTCCTCCGGCTCCCGCACCTCTATAGATTCCGCCGCGCCAGCCTGCGACGACTCCACGTCCGGGGAAGTTCTAGACGGCTCCGAAAGCTCGTCGCCCACTTTCCACCAGGGCGCGCTCGCGCGCTTCCCCGCCGCTGCCGACCGCTTCCTTGACGTCACCCCGTCGGGCGCGTGCGCGAGCGGTGACGTGTGCGCGAGCGAGCGTGACGTCACCGCCTTCAGCACCAAGTTTGCGTTACAGGTGCGATGCGCAACCGCTTGTTTGTGTGGCTGGTGAAAGGGCGGGCTGAACAACTACTTGCCGCTTTAGTGATAGTGTCTGCTTTTGTAATTTGATTGGCGGGTAAACGGCTCCCATTTTCAAGAAGGGAGCGGTCCAAATAATGGTGAGTTTCGTCATCATCATCAGCACCATATTACAGTGTGTCTTCTTGCTGAAGTTGCCTTCCTGCTGGAGGGGCAATGGTCATGACAAGTCGTTCTACTTTGGTCACAGATCGGACATGCTAGCTCGATGTTTTGAGAGTCGCAAGCTGCTCGCACCCCGTTTCGTCTCTGAAGCACAAGTAGGAAATTCCCGTGATGCCTTTTTCTCTGGCGTAAGTGCTGCGAACGCTCTTGCTGAACTTTGACATATGTTTCGGCTTGTTTGCAGGCCATGGCCCTCCAGAGAAAGTACCCCAAACTAGTTGTCGACGTCCTGTTCCGGAACTCTGACCTGCAGACGGCCGACCAGTAGGACTGATATGCACGCCCCACATTGGTAGATTGCGGAAGAGTTGACTGATTACATTGCTGTGGTAGGATAGATATCGTACACCGCTGTGAAGCTGAGGGACAGTAGAACGATAGCACATTGCTTTGAACATTCAATCCAGCGGAATTTTCGAGACTGTACAAAGAGGATTAACCTATACTAATATAAGCTTGCCATAGGAACCATCGTCTGTATGCAGTGACTGCCGTGCAAAAGTTTAACATGCAGGAATTTAGGTATGAGTCCGGGGCCACCGTCGTCATCGAATCTTGGTAACTTTCTGGATCCTGCATGATTGCTCCCATCAACGCCGCTCATGGACACCTAGGCAATTGCAGAACCTGGCTCGGTCCAGTTTTGTTGCCACCGTGATGTCTGATGAATGATGAATTAGGTGACGCTGATCGACGCGCGCGGCCGCGGTCACACATGCTATAGCTTGAGGACGGTCAGTTTATATATCATTGCAATCGATAGTAACGGACTCGCGATCATGATGCCCACGTATATACTCGCAATCATGATGCCCACGTATATACTCGCGCGGCCTAATGATACGTAGAGCTGGGGTCGGCATGTTTTCCTTATATATATAAAGCTAGCACGCGCGCGCGGCTATAGATTGCAGCTGGCCGGTGAGATCATGACAGTAAAATGCATGTGCGCCAGATGCAGCTGATCAACAGTGAGATGATCGAGCTGGCGTGTGCGCCAGCCATGATCAGTGAAAATGCATTCTATGCATGCAGAAGATTTCGGTCGTTGCATAGGTACGTACCCAGATGTGCAGCTCAAGCATTTTGCGTGCAGTGCGCAGCACGGTGCGCGGCGATTGCATAAAGGTGGGCCAGATCTGTATACTGAAGGCCGACTTCAATACTCGTCATGATTGATTTGGCAGATTATGTCCACAGACGGTGATTGAGTGACGCACTTCGACCAACGTTTCAAAATAATCCGCTCGGTAGTCCAATCAGATGCACCTTCTAGTTTAACGCCCGTACAGCAAGTGAACGTAGAATATCGTTTCGGAGGGGAAAACGGCTCGTAAAACAATCAATAGTAACGTCTCTTGAGATCATGGTCCACAGGATATCCGTCAATCGACGGTCATAGCTTGGCCTCCAGAAACACGGCGGCGTGACCTTCCTCTAAGCTCCGCAACGTGTCCGCGAGATGGGCGATGACTCCCGCCCCCTCCCAATGCAGCACCTTGTGCTTCACCTGGCAGACATGAAACGGGGGTCATAAGTGTGTCAGAAAGTCTTTACTTGGACTGCCCACAGATTGGGTCATGCAGACTCGAGAGGCGTCTCTCCCGACAAGACCCAGGTCAAAGATGCTGAGTCATGCAGTCGCCAGGCATTGTTGTCTATTCCTGCAGGACAGAAAGCGCCTTTCGGGTTTCCTTGCCAAGAAAAGCTACACAGAAAACCTGAAAAATTTCAACGGATGGTTCACAATCCTAGCAGCATCGGACGTTTCGAGCAGCATTCTGATGGACGTCCAAGGCCTCAGCGTTCCTTCCGACGTGTCCGCCTTGGATAGGATTTCACAGCCGCTCACCTGTATGCTGTGATGTGCCATGAACGGAAAGAGAGCCCCCGTGAAGCTGCACGAGATGCGAGTCCATAACGTCATATCGGGCGCAATGAAAAGCACAGGATGGAGAAGCAACACTTAATTTACCAACTTAAGATAGACTTGGAAGGGGTGGATGTGTAGGTGCTGCTACCAAAACAACTTTGGAGCAGATGATTGTCCGCGCGCAACGGAGGTGAATCGCGCGCCAGGACAAGGAAGACTTCATGTAACAAGTTTCTCGACCAAAGGGGTCTGCAAATACCCAGCAATAACTACACTTCTGACGGCATTGATACATGCGACTTGAACCAGATGCTGACGTGTACCTGACGTCCACTCGCCGCCACGCCACTTGTTGCAGCCCAGCCACCATCTCCTCTGCACGGAAACCAATTAAAACGAAGTCAGGGGGCGACCGAGATTTCTTTTTTGTAAAAATAAGGGTGCGACTCGAGCCAAGGACGCGTTAAAGATGGGCACAAACAACTGTGCTAGATTCATTGTTTTGCCGTAGAAGGCGACAGAAGGGCCCATGAGACCACACAACCATGATCGTGTATCAGACGTTTGGTACCAGCAAAGACCATCAGTACTCAGTACTCAGTTCGAAAGCGTCAGACAACGCGAGCAAACACATTTTCAAAAGTGGTTCTCCAAGATTTCCGTCATCGGAGCACATACAAGTCTTGAGCCCCTCAATCGCTTCCAAACCTGAGTCGTACGATCCAGCTTTCCGGACAAACCTCGCCCTTCTCAAGACGATGCCAAGCAGTGACAGAGCATTTTCGGCGACCCCCTTACCTTCCAGCAAGTCGTGCGTGTCGCCGATCCCCCGCCACTGCCGAAAGTTGATCTCGCCGGCGCCCATTGGCCCCGCACTGGAGGGGGCGTCGAGCACGCTCGCGCTCGCGAGCGGCACCTCCGGGCAGTTCTCGATTGACACCACGTGGCGGTACCGCTTGTCCACTGGTCTAGACGGCAACTGCGTGTCAAGGGTTTTTTCCATTGCGCGTTCGCTAGTTCCTGCGTTCTTTCTAGGTGGTCAACTTTGCTTGCAATTGGCTTTTAGCGCTTGTCGAGCGGCTTGCAGACAGTCTTTAAGAAACAAAGAACAAGGTATTTAACTTAGGACTGGTGGAGAAACATGGTATTTGCAGAGCGGTGACCTAAGCTCTCAACGTTGGTTAAGAGTTGAACTCTCAAAGGCTTTTCCAAAAGTGTCACGCCCAATGCCCACCTTGCGACAAACTCAGTCGTCGGTCAATCGGGGTAACCCCTGCCGGCAAACACACCCCCTGAGGCGGACCTCCTACTGATTGTGGAAACGCTATGTCAGCACAACCTTTGGCGAATTTCAGATTCCGCGCATAGTTGTTTTCTTACTTCAGCACGAGTTGTTCTCGCAAGTCGTCTCGCGCACTACGTGCAAGATGGAGAGGGTCCGGTGCAACGAGCTTACCTTTGGCAACTCTCTCTCTCTTCGTATGCACGACGTTCGCCAGCCCACCATGTGGTCATACCCCGCGTTGGCGTACAGCACCCGCAACTGGAAGCAGCGCAGAGACGAGCTGCGCATGGAAAGGACGGAAGGGTTCAGACCGTTCGAAGAGCGATAACAGTCCAAAAGCAGTTATGACGCCATTAGCTGAGATACATTTTGATAGGTCTCTATTTGTGTGGAGGTTAATCTATCTTACTTTAGGGTCAATTTCCGGGCCCATAAAAACTGAGAGTCCTAAACCCAGAATTAAGGGTGCGCGTCGACCGAAAAGCAGCAAAAAGCTTTCCAGATTTTTTAGCCGATCGGATGGCATTTCATAACCACGTGCTTGGCGAAGGTACATACCAGGGGAGTAATATGGCTCAGAAAGTACCGTACCTCCTCCCTGTCGGTTCTACAAAGGCAACACTGGAGGCCAAGTAGGTTTTCGGTCGATGTGCAACCTAACATGCTCCGTACCCGTACCCACGATAGACCCGCAAATGAACCCCACCGGTCCCCCGGGCATGGTCTAACTCAACATAGCCGTTTTCCACATGATTTCGAGACTACTACAACTCGTCCTTTGGTTAAGAAAACACTCAGCAGAATTTTGCTAAGCAGTAAGTGCTTGAGCGGAGGTGCCGCCCCAAACAAAAGCAGATACGGTGGGCTTGTGAGGAACTGGGGAACATTGGAAACGTGCTTACAAGTGTATTTTCAACCAGAGGATTTTGAAACGCGTACTTGAAACCTGGCGAAGCAGAACGCCGGGACACGAAACAATCTTTAAGAACACCAGGGTTGCCAATCATTGCTTCGAAAAGGGAACATACCGGCAAGCAACAACAGATCTGCAACTTGAGAGAGGTTTTCTATCGATTCCAAGACAAGAGAAAACTGCTTTGACTAGTCGAAAACTTCTAGCCTGATTCTGCCAACTACACAGCAACCGGGCCAGCATGCACTTCGCCTTTTCTGACGAAGATAGAGGCGAACGGTGTCTTGGAACTGTATACGTGCGATCGATACAACTTCGCCCAATCAGATTCAGCATATCAGCGCCACTTACACGAACGGCCCTTCTCGGCAGTCGCGGCTCATCTTGAGCAGCAGCGGCGGGCGCCGGCTGTTGCCGTCCGTCAGGAAAAGTTGCCGGCCCGTCCGGCCAACGACCAGGGGCGCGATCGGGGCCGCTAACGTCTCGAGCGGCTTCAACCCAAGTAGGAACGGGAGCTGCAAACATAAGTGTCGATTCTATGAATAATAAGGAGGCGTATGAATCACTAGGTCATTCTACCCTAACCCAACCGATCGCCCGCACTGCACCCGAACCCACTAGATTAACCCCATCCGTCCCCCGGGCGTAACTTTATTATTCATAGGGCGTATTTTTCATGGTATCGAGTTTTATGCTGCAATCGATCAAAGTTAGTCAATCTGTGTTCGTACCTATCCGAGTCGTGCGAAGTAGTGGTGAAGAATCGAGTCGGATCTATCATCCTTCCGTTAAAGAAGCGTTACTGAAGCGACTTAGATGTCAATCTTTATGTCCGGGAAGTTAAGGTACGCTCGCAAAGAGCTCTACCGAAACGCAAAGGAACTGCTGCAAGTCAATTCTGATATCCGGCTCTTGAAAGGTCCTGCTGACATCATGGTGTTGGCGACGCCACTTGACACCTGGCCTGCTCTCTCGCGTTCGATCTTCAACAGGTGTGCCAAGTCTTCACAAAAAGCGAAGGCGCAGAAAGCTGTTGCGACTCTCGGCCTCTCACCTGCTTGTTTCCTCGCACGCCCAGGTGCGGAGACGCGAGCGTGACGAACGCCACCGGTTCGAGGCCAGCAATGGTCGGCAACTCGACGGGCCTGCAGAAAATTGTTGGCAGCAATGTAAGCTGCGCAATATAGAGTGAGCCAAAAGGGGAGCCATCACAACGTGATTCTCATTCACACTTGGGCCCACAGACAGTCAGATGCAGTCCGTTCTGGTGAATGTTGTTGTTTGCTTAGGAAACCGTTGGACCAATTGCGAACTCTGGCGAAAGA
This sequence comes from Klebsormidium nitens, assembly GCA_000708835.1. NCBI lineage: Eukaryota > Viridiplantae > Streptophyta > Klebsormidiophyceae > Klebsormidiales > Klebsormidiaceae > Klebsormidium > Klebsormidium nitens. The sequence continues at coordinate 52,053 of DF237224.1, forward strand.
CAGTTGCCTCTTGAGACACCAAACGGCCTAAGCTTGCAACTACTACTTTATCGAACCTGCTTTGACCCAGGAAACTCCCACCTCTGGGGCTTTGTAGGAAGCGCAGTACTCCGACGCACTGGGAACCTTCAAGTACGAGCAATTGTTGACTGACAATTTCTTTTTTAGGAGCCCTGTCGTCTCCATCACATGCATAACCCTTTCGAGCTGAAGTGCCGTGAAACGTTCGTGTAAGGACAACCTTGCATTTACGAAAGCATTGACCTCTTCTAGAACAGACTGTCAGGAGGCTTCGACACTTGACAATCCTTTTGCCAATGTACTTCATGGACTGTGCGGCAAGACAACTGAAGCTTCTTGCTTACGAAGCAGATCTCAAGCCCCGTTTCTCACATATCGAGTAGACTGTCCTGCCTTGACCTACATAAAGATCGTTTCGTCTCTGTTCACTGGCCGCAGAGTTTACGAATGTAGGTGAGCTCGAGTTCCTGAACAAGCAGCTCGTTTTCGATCGAGGTTTCAACCAGAGGGAGCGTTTCCTTCACCTGCTCAGCTTTTCTCTGTTCGGTAGGCTCCCGTTTGATTCTGCAATTTCAGGTGGGCTCCCACTGGAAAATTGCACTTCTGGTTGGCTCCCATTGGTCTGTGCTATTTCTCGTGAACTCCCATTCGTCTGTGCAGTTTTCGGTGGGCTCCCGTTGCTCTGTGCGGCTTTGGAGGCAATCAGGACGGGATGGTGGGGGGGAAGCGAAGTGTAGAGGACCGAGACTGCGTAGCGCGCAATCAGGCCCCCCAGAGAGTGCGCAACGAATGAGATACGGACAAGGCTGGGATGTGAGCGCACAACTCCTCGGATCTGCAGCAGCCAAGGAAAGAGGGCGGTCAAAGACCGAGTGGACTAGCATAGAAGGATTTCAATTGGTAGGAGAAGGCCAAGCATTCAAGATACCAGAAGCGGGAACCTTGTGGTGAATTGACTTGAGAATGATCTTGCAATTAAGTACTCAACCTTTAGGAGGCCATCAACCTCCATAACACAGGCTTCCGCAGAATGTCTAGTACCAGAGGTTGGTGAAAAACTGGCCATCAACAAAGACAGGTCGCTTCTACGTTTTTAATCCCTTGCTCACTTCCCCTTACATTGCCACACCACGGTTTACGGGTGAAGCTGATTGACAGCGTCGATGCGTGGTTCTTACCTCCTCTGCCAGCCTCCTTCCTGCAACATCGATCCCATGTAGGGTGTTGAACCAGCTGTTGGACATACTCGCTGCACAGACATTGCAAGACATCAACAGACAATACAAGTCAAGTTCATGAACTGACTGTTGATTGCTTCATGCCTTTGTTGAAAGAAACGTCCACCAGGAATGACACAGTCCATGCAAGATGGGTTTTAGATCATAGCGTGGCAGCATGGAGGCTTAATGATTATCTGATTGGTTCTTAAGCCGAATAACCTGACAAGTTGGGCAGGTTGTGATCTTCTGAAGGACCCTCAGAATTTAGTTCAGACCATTGAAGTCTTTAAAAGAGTAGACAGGCCGCAAACCACTGTTCCTTCTTTCAATTCACTAGAAACCATCTGTGTCAATAAGATACGGGAGGTTGAGGAGGACTGTGGCAAGCAGAACATACCATACACATAGACATTCTTCCCAAGGCGTTTGGAAAGCTCCTCTTTGGCATACTTCCAGTCTTGAGCGCTGCTCAGAATTCCGTTGATTAGGACCTGTGAAGAGAAAGCTCGTTTCAAAAGCAGACCCAGGCAAATGATTGTGGGTGTGTCTGAGAAAGCAACAGGCAAGTGCTAGTCTGACAGACCCAAAATCCTGGCCACCTCATGGCACTTGTGCTGAAAAGAAATCAAATATAAGAGTTTGTGCGTCAATATCGCAATTGTCACATCATGGGACTTTGCTTTGGGTTCTCCTGGGCACTGTTGAAATTGGTATTTCTAAGACTACTTCGACTGAGCAAGGAACAGCGGGCATCAACATCGTCAGAATGTTTATGCTAGAAACATCTCTGGGATGGACTTGAGCAATTCAGAGCTACCTGGACAAGAAACTTACCACCAGGTGTGTAGGCAGGAGCGGCACCTCAGATGACTTAGACGGCCTCGATGGCCCTTGTTGACTCCCAACTTCAGGAGCGATTACTGCCGCCATCCTCCAGTCCCTCCCTGCCAAGTACTTGGAAGCTAAACTTTCTGAACTGGACTTCAAAGCTCCTAGATTAGAACCCCATGCCCCTAAGCCGCTAGCTTTTGACAGCTCCCGCCGCGCCAAAGCTGGACGCAAACCAAGGTTGCCAGCACGGCAAACGGAAGACGAGCACGCAGAGTTGTCCTGTTTCAGATTCAAAAGCAAAGTGCGCAGTCCATGGCTAAGCTCTAGCCTGACGCCCTGTGAAGCGAGGCCTTGCCATTTGGGAGCCTTTTCAGCTCTGAATGTAGATGACAAAAGTGGCCTCCCTGCGCTTTGAACCATTCTGAAGCTTGCTGCACCAGTTCCTGCATGATTGAGCCGTGCTGAGCAGCTAGGGCGCCCACGCCCAGCCAAAATATGTAGCGTCCAGTAGCGGGCAGACCGTATGGGCTCCACCGCGGGCGCGTCCACCAAAATTTGCAGACGTCTTTAATACGGCCTCTTGGCAGCCATTTGCACCAATGTTCGGCTCAACGCACCCGGTGGAGCCGTCAGTGTCAAAGACGAAGCGGCCGTATGTCTGACTTTCCCAGCTAAAATGCAAATTTTGGGCATTCAATAGGACCGGTCAAATGACACCCACCGATGGCGGAAACTTGTAGAGAACGTATTGGGACCCAGTCAAGTCGATTTGCCCTTGTGGGCAGTTTGGATATGACGAATCCGCCCGCTTACAATTCTGCTCGCGCCAACTTTTTGGCTGGCGTCTGCGCCCTCTGGTGCTGAGTCTCTGACTTGGTGAACCCTTTGCTGTCATCCAACGTGCCCAGTTTTAGAATCCGTTGTGCTGATGGTGGATCACGCTGTTTTAGGCAGAGGATTAACTGGGCGCTTGGGTTGAGATCCTCTGCGGGTTTGCTCAAAACCCTAGTTGAGTCAGCTTGAAAGAAACGCATTCTACCTATATCGATCGCGGATTATCAGCTAGGTACCTCTGCACTACCTTTCAAGTTTTAGGGTTTCAGCTTTTGCTGCTTCAACTTTACTGCTTCACCACATGTGGTGGACCTACGGGCCAGCTAGCGCTTTTTGGCGATGCACGAAGGGAAACAGCATTACAAATTCTAGTGCATGTCCTCTGCAAACCTTTTCGTAAATCATTCATCCACGCAAGGCAACATTTGGCTTTGTCTCTCGAACGCTGTCCCGAGCGACCACCATACTTTTCCGCCATGGCGTTCAAGCTTCCCCCTCCTCCTTGGCAAAGCCCCAGCTGGCATGGCGCACCGCCCGCTTTGGATGACATCATCGCCAGCCTGGATGAGCAGCGACAGGCTCGGGAACTGGCCCTGCAACTCAGGCTTGGCATTCAAGATGCCCAGGCAGAGTTCTCTTACCTGCGACTGAAGGGACTGAGGGCCCTGGCAGCGACAGTGGCCGCCTGTCTCGCGGATTCAAAGTGGACCAGGAGGTTTAGAGAAGCGCAGCTTAGTCCTGAGTTGCAAAGTAAGCTGTTTGGGAGCTTGAGTAGGCATTGTGCAGATATGCGTCTGGTTTCGGCTGGCCCTTCCATTTAATCTTTTCATTGACCACATTGATTTGTGCTGAAGATGAGATGGTCGCCCGCTCAACATGTCTTTGCTTGCCATCGATCAGTTTGGCCACGAACGTACCTAAAAGGCGCAACAAGGTTTTGTTGTCGAGTAATGTGGAGAAAAGGCAGAATGGCATCTGGGTTTGAGACACGGAGTCTGGCCTTCCTCTGCCTATTCTATGACTCTCCTCTCGCCCCTTCAAAACTCCAAATGCGTGTTGTGTTGTCTGCTTCCGGCTTAGCCGGCGGCCCGCTCGTCATGTTCCAAGCCCCTTCTCCTAGCAATCAGCCCAGGGCACTCTATCTTTCCAACCGAAAAACAATTCTTACAACGCCCCTTCAGATGCCAGTCGGACATGTCAAACATGTACCCTATCCTCTCTCCCGCAGTTGTCCCCTGCCTCTTCTCGCATTCTCTCGCCCCACCCCCCCGCTCCCAGCCCCCCTCCCCTTCCGGCAGCCCCGGTCGAGTCCTGGGCCAGCCTGCCGTCCCTTTGAGCCCCCCAGGGGAGGAAGAAGTCGTGGTGGCCTTGCATCTGCTGCAGGGATGCTGCTTGGTGAATGCAATTTGCAAAGAGCAGGCAACAAAGCGAGGGGCTGTGAAGGTGCGCTTTCTCAAAGCGACCTTTGAAGAAAGACCACCTTTTATGAATCTTCGTGTCTGACGGAAGATTACTTGTTGGATAGGCCATATTGTTGCTGAGCAGACTTGCTTGTGATTGAGACCTCAGGGACCCTGAAGATATCCTCCATGTGTCTCCTGGCCATTTCGATTCCTGTTGTGGAGGATGTTTCTGCCAGTAAAAGACAACCATGTAATTCTCTGCATTTCTTTTGGCTGGGAAGAGCATTCAGGAACCTCGATCATTGGATTTTGTCTCTGTTCGATACGAGAACTTGCTGGCAAGTCCGTGATCCCTGTACCACTCATGTTGGTCAAAGTGCTGGGGCTGAGTTTGACTTTGCTTCCCCTGTGGGTGGCAGTTTTTTGCACACTCTTGCCTCACAATCGACACTTTCCAGTCCTGTTGTACAGGCTCTGGCAGAGCGCTTGCTAGCTGCCACGGTGGTGCCAGTGAGGGTGGCATGCTTAGACGCTCTGCTGACACTGCTCATTGGCAACCCGGAGAATGTGCAGGTAAGGCCCAGAAAGAAGGATCGACCTGGCAAACGGAAGTTGCTCTGCCTGACCCAGTCCAAGAACATGTTGCAGTTCAGGAGTCAGGAAAGATCAGAAGCGTTTGTGTGGCTATGTTGCATAGAGCCGCCTGAAGAGTCTTTTGCTCATTGGACAAACTGGCGCCTGAAGTACAGTACAAAAGGATGATCTGTAAACGTCGTTTCATTAGCTCCAGACAGAGACAGCAGGTCAACGTCACTCCTCTCAACTACAAATTTTGCGCATCTTTCAGGAATTTAAACGGCTGGGCGCCCTTAAGCAGACAACGGACCTCGTACAAAACGCGCATGTCTTGGAGCAAGTACGGTAAGGATGGCGCACCTATCATCCTTCCCAGTTTTGGCTTTGAGCACTGTGAGTCCAATGAGTCCCCGTTCGTTGGAGAGCCGCTTGAGGATGTTCCGAGGCCACAATTAGTGAACTTCATCGTAACATTGACTGCCTTGATGAGTACTAAGCCCTCTTTGACGGGCTGTCTTCGCATGTGAGTCGCTCGGGAATCATGCTGGAATCATCTGTACTGACGAGCTGACTCCCCTTCTTAGTTGCAGAGGAAAGTAATTGATATCCTCGTGTAGGGAACCTTGCAGAAGAGGAATTTACTTTGTAGTCGCCGTAACGCAGCAAAGACCCGGAGATACGTCCAAATCTTTCGGCCTCCTCTTCACGAAAGTCCGGAACTGAACGCCTTGCTCTGCCGAAATTCAGTCATTAGTCACGAAGACAACACTGAGTAGCGACGGACAAACGAGATGACATACTCTTCACGAGCAACGCCTTCTCAGGGTCACGATACTGATCGAAGTTGCATTGCCATTGTGCGTCGCTTTAGGTTGAGACTGTTTCCTTCTATGCAGGCTCAAAGCTCTGGAGTTCTTGGCCCTATTGCTAGCTGACGCTTCTCACACCGCCAAGCAGTACCCTGACGGGGCCGAGGATCTTCCGACAGCTTTTGAGGAGGAGATCCGCACCGCACTGGGCACTGTCGTTCTCAATCAGCTGCAGCAAGCAGTAGAGAATGGTGCCTTCATTGAAGGAAGACTGGAAACGCTTGCACAGAGCATCCTCCATGCCACTGTATAGGTCTGCCGCGGTCAGGTGACTGCGCAACGATGTAGAGCTTGCGCACACGCACCTGTTTCGAAAATAAAGTCGGGCACTTTAAGCGAGGTTAATTGGTAATTGCTGCCTAGCATGTATTAGTGGCGGTCCTTGTACTTGCAAAATGACTCAATTGAGCGACTGAAGCCCACGCGTCGCGTGCCTAGCGGTGGGCCAGTTTTACCCCGTCCATATGGTGCGGATATTGTCCTTTGAATTAAGTTGAGCGGGTGCTTTAGCCGGCTGCCGCAGATGTATTGCCTTCATTCAATGAACCACGGAAGCTTACTAAGCGCCGCTGCAATTAGCTTGATCGTGATCGCGCGCGCTGGAAACCATGCACAAAGCTTCAATCGACATATGATATCGAATGCATGCCAAGTTATAATATCGATCAGTAAGTATGTGGACGCAGTCCTGACTCATGTGCGCGGAGCGCAATGGATTAAAGTGCGCGACACTGCTTTGCGCCGAAGTGCAAACTTGAACTATACGCCCCACGCGCGCCGCGCGGTACAGCCCGTTGTCGAAACCAACTTGATAGGAGATCTTCAAATACATGGTCACTATATACACGATCGCGGCAAGAGCCTGATGGTAATCTCTCAACTATTTGACGCCGGCCCGGCCCGTAGACATGTTGATCGTCAGTGCATCCCTGAAGCATTGCCATGTGTGGTGGGCCGGCCGTTCTGTCGTTACTAAGACATGCAAGCAGGCCTTACGTAGCATGCCGCCATAGCCCGGAACATACAGCGGTCATATCTACGTTCAAGAGCTAATAAGGCGGTACGTTGCAGATATTGAGGCCGGAAACAACGTGACTCCAGTGAAAGGATTTGATGGTCGCCAGGTACTTGAAGTCGAAGGCGACGCTTCATTGAAGTATGCATGTGCAGCAGAAAGACTTCGCTCAATCTCACTGGAAAAGTTCAGGTACGATGGTCACTGAGTCAGCTCCGCTATACGCAGCCTGACTGCTGGGGTTTTGGCCGCGCAAGGTCGTATGATTTGAGGTCCTTTTGAAGGGAGTGGAAAACTCAATGGTGTGCGAGCAATGACACTGCATAACGTTTCTTTAAATCTTATCTCGGTTTGCTCAGTGTTCAACCGTTCCTCATCTTTCAATTTTGTCTTTCATTCCCTACAGTTGCTGTCCAGCTATAGAAGAGCTTGTGAGCGCATTGGGACAAGCAAAATCGGGTCCAAAACTTTCTACTCTACTCTGACAATCTTCTAAAGTACCTTCTTGACTGTTCACCTGCAAGCTTTGATTTCTATCGTGACCTTGCGGCTTCAAAGAAGTTCTCTCATGTATGCTCGTATCGCCGCCGATCTTACTTCCAAGCAATCTGTTGTCGCATCCTATGCCTCTGACTCGTATACCTATCCACAGCTTTGTACCTTTTCGCAAAAAATGTCTCTATCACCGGCTTTTGCTGGCTTCCACTAACACCGACCTTCTATAAGAATTGCTTTCAAAATCCAAAGAGAGCGGCATCTTCCTCGTCGATATCGTCTGCATCCCATTCGTCCTCCTCTCCATCTACGTCATCGTTCTCGTCTTGATCATCATCCCCGTCCATATCTTCGTCCTCTTCCTCCTCGTCCACATTTTGCGCCGCGAGACGGGTGCACTCCTTTCTGTGGCGCGCCTTCCAGTCTCTCTCCTGACAGACTGCACATTTGACAAAGGAGGAGTCAGAACAGTGGACGCTGTAACTCGTTTCGGTTTTTCAACTCTTGCACTGCTCTTATTTCCTTCAAAGACATTGATAGGCCAAAGATTCAGAAACGCGCTTCATCAAGTCTGTTGTTTGATCAGCACTGAATCAGTGATGACGCTCTGCAATCGACTAAAAGCAGCGGAATCACCATCTTGATTGGTCCTCACCTGTTGAGCAGTAGTTGACGCTCCCACATGCGCTGCACCTCCTGAACTCGTGCCGCCGCGTCTCCACCCGCCCGCAGTGCTCGTGCGAGCACAGCCTCAGGCCGGGGGCTCCCCCCGGCACCACTCGCGCCGCCTTTTTGAACCAGTTCACCATGAACGCGGTCGAGCTGTCGCCGTCCAAACCCTCCAAACCCTGCGCGCCGACGTCGCGCCTCCTGCCCTCCCTCCCCCTTGGACTCTTCTTCCCGCTCGGGGACTCCAGCCCCTTCCTCCTCTCCGCCTCTTGCCTCGCCACTCGAAAAGCCGCGATCGCTTTCTCTGCCTCCACGCGCGCGCGCTTCGTGGCCTGGCTGACCTGCGCCACGATCGTGGGCACCTTTCCTTCCCCGCCGTCCGATCTCCCCTCCTCCACGGTCGCCTTCCGGGGGCTCGCCACGCCCATGTTGGTCGGCCGGGGAATGAAGCGCGGCCGCCTGTTGGGCCGGGGCGAGTCTCCGGGCTGTGGATGGTAGTGGTCACGTGCACGAAACTTCAGGGCTTGCGGCTGCTTCATGCTGTTGACGAGGGCCTCCATCGCCTTCTCGGTCGCGGCCGCGTGGTCGCCGTTCTCGAGCAGCTGCAGGAGCTTGCGGCCGGCGGGGACGTCCTGGATCAGCCCGTAACCGTGCTGCAAAAGGGGGAGGAAAATCTGGTTCAGTTTGGGTGGTTGCAGTTGATTCGACTCTGCTGAGTGCTGCATTTACTTTCTTCTGATGATTTTCCAGAGCTCTAATTGTCTGTGAAAAGGAAGCCTGTTTCATCGCTTCAACGCGGCATGATTAGGGACACGTCAAACGAAGTGACTTTGGAAGTTTCAAAACGACTAAAGAAACCCCGTTGGCTGAAGAGTCAATCAATCCTTGACGGTTGGATGCATCTGTTGAAAGTGCAGATGAAAGAGCATTTGCTCCGTATCGAGAATGTATCGAAGCATCAAGAAGCCTGCCAGCGAGATTGTTGCTGAGATCTTGACATTCTTAGATTCATGATAAGAGAATAAGTGTTTGCGGTTCGGGAACCGAAATACATCGGCTTCCCTCTGTCAGGGTTATCCTTCTTTTCCAGATTAAACCAAGGACCCTTGACAAAACGATGCTCTAATTGTATGCTCGAGGTGGCAGTGCTCGAGCCACAAGCGAGAGTCACCTCAAGCACGAAGCAACGAAGCTGCTCTAGAGCAAGCCTTCAAGAAACTGAAAGTTCGAGAAGATCTGCTGACCTGTAGGCAGTGTCCTAGCTCTCTGACCGCGTCCAGGTGTCCCAGCAGCGCGGCTCTCGCGCACAGAGTCACTCCCGAGACGAGGTCCTTGTCCTCACGTGCCCCCCCGCTGCCGTTGAAGTGAATGACGGCAATGGCGTAGACGGCTGCAGGATGGTCGGCGACCGCGGCCCGGTTGAGCAACTGAATGCCCTCAGTGCGGTGGGTGGCCCCCAGGCAGTAGAAGTAAATCTGGAGAACAGCACGAGTGAGGTAAGCGAAGCTCCTCGTGCGTAGGCTAATTTTCAATGCAACGATGGGAAAGGACTGCCGTGCTTCATTCGAAAGTTTGGTTGCTCAAAAATAGTCGTACCAGACTGTTACGAGTTCAGCCTGCTAAGCATTACAATGATCGATCAAGGAGTATCCATGGAAGCCTGGTACGCTTTCCCCACGCTCGCCGCCCTTGGAAGTGCCAGATTGCAAATGACCTCTCTCGTCTCTTCTTCGCTTCGCTTTACATCAAGTCGGGAGAACGAACTGCGAACGGTTCGATGCAACACAAAAGGACGCCAGAGATTAATAATCAGCCCTGTCCTGAGAATCCACATCCCTGCCTAAAGCTGAAAGAAACAATAGCGTTCGTGTGGCGATGAGTGCATGAATCCAGAATGATATGAAACGATTGCTATCCTGGACTCCTGGTGTCTGCTTCACAAGAAAAGCTCCACCCTATTTCGAGACAGTCAGTCACAGATCGAGGAATGATCAAACCAAAGCTGAGGCAACTGAAAAAACGTCATCAGATGCTTGTGGACTATCTCTACCCTCTGCAATCTTGCTCGTTGAAGACCGACAAAGAAATTCTAACATCTTGAAGCATGCCTGGAGGAACGGGTTTGTACCAATCATGGTCTTGTGCTGAAAAGCTGAGTGCTCCAGGATGTTTTCAAGAACTCTTCAGAACGACTTGCTGTAATAGTCAGCTTTCCATTAAAGAGCAAGGACGACAATCGTTGTCACAAACATCGTTTTTGCCCTTCTATATTCATGAATGCAATTGTAACTCTCAAATCCTGTCAAAGAAAGCTTTGTCTTACCAGGCCCAATCTGTATGCGGCCTCCATATTCCCAGCATCTGCACTTGCTTTCAAGAAGGATTGTGCTCCATCCGACCAATTGGAGGCTGTCGAGGCAACCGAGGCAGTGGATGCCATAGCAAACACTCGGGGATGCTCAGCAACCTCAGCAAACCTTCGACACCTGAACGGTATTTGAAAAGATTCTGTAAGCCATTGCCACAGACTTGCAAAAGGCGGAACCTAAGCAGTCCACCGCAAGTTGCAACTGGAGAGGATGTAGTCTCTACCCATTCCCACCTAGCATAAACTTTTGAATGCTCATAGGATTTTTCGGAATGATAAATGCATCAGACTGCAGTATCTTAACAAGAAGCCAGCTTCTCAATTCCTGTACTGACCATAGTCATGCATAGAAGCAGAATCAAATAAACTCATCAGGATCTGGAGACCAGCAACGGAACCTGTGCACGAATATCTCTTGAGCAGGTGCAGCTCTCTTTTTCCATATCACAGGCAACAGCATGCATTGAGTAATTGTGTGGAAAGACCTGGATTTGCTACTGACGTTGACTTAAGGGCCCCAAGGTCTTTGGCAGAAGCGGCATGGTTGCTGACTGCACTGAAAATGTCAATGAGGAGGTCGTCCTGGAAGAAAGACAGAAAGGCTGGATGTCAGATTCAACGCGAGAATGTAGGCTGATTGCAACTTTATGCATTCTGAATGTGCCAAAGTAAGAGAGCAAATTTAATGGCGCACTGTACCTTTTCCTAGAGTTCGAGAATGCGGATGTCCATGTCTCCATCACATGATGGACCTTTAAACTCGAATACCAACCAAAATTGTCGGTCTTATTGCACGATGTAGACACAGTTGCTCAAAGCAATGATCTTCCTTCTTTGGAGGATGACTAAGGCTTTGCTAACCAGGGCAGAGCATAGTCTGCAAGTAGGAAGTCTTTCGTCAAAGCAGCATGTTAACAATCATTGTTTGTAATTAGATATCTTACCGGCAGACAATCAAAGGGGCTTCCTCTTGACGTTTGCACAGGTCCCCTGCCAGACTTGCGGAGTCGTTTGCCAGCCTGAACGGTTGTTATGTCGCATAAGACAGGAACCGTCATCTCCTTGATCCCAGCTCGTCTTTTCGCTGGTCTACCATTTGCAGCCTCAATCGCAGCAAGAGTCATATAGAGCCGCTTCCCGCTGCGCGTCTTCATTGTCCTTCAACTCGCCCGGGCCTAAGCTATCAAGGGCCCTACAGTCCTTGGATTCAGTCGTATCAAGGTATCAAGAGTGTCCAGCGAATGACTACATAACAGGAGTATGAGAAATTACGGCGGCACTAATCTGAAGAAGGCTCCAGGATGCTAAAGAAGCTCTCAAATCAAAGCCAAAAAGCTTTACCACCCGTCCTGCTTTGGTTATCTCTGCTGCTTAGAAGCAATCCCCTTCTCAGAAAAAGATCAGCCAATACTCTACGCCTCTTACTCTACGCCTCTGATTAAAGGTGCTAAAAACGTGATTGCTCATAAACCATGCCTGTTTTCCAAGTATGGACCCCTTGACCATGAAATTGGCTGCCAACTGATCGTTGGTGGTGCATAGATTGAGGACAGCAAGTGGCAGCTTTCATGTACGTCGTTCATCTCCACAATAAAACGCCTATGACAGGGATTGCAACCGCGCTCTTCCTTGGCTTTTGGGTTAAAACGCGGACAGAGAACCCGCTCTATCCAGGCCTGTCCCAGTGTCCTCGAGGAGAACGTGCCAAGATACTTCCGCATTAAAGCAGCAGACGCTCTGTCAGCTGCTGATCCGTTTCGATCCAGGCACGCGATAGGAACCAACTGACAGAGGCTATAGCCTTAGCAGGCTGCTTTTTCTTGAAGAAGCTGCCGCTGACTCACGACGCTTCCAAGGAAGCAGTTCAAGCCGGCAGCTAGCAGCTGCACAAGGTTGCATGGCAGCCGCTTCCATTATGCAACTCAGTCTGTCACTGCATTTTCTGAAGAGGCTCTGAAGCCTGCGTGAGGATCTCAACGATCCAACGAAGGCAAAGCCAGCTACCCTTTAAACAATACTGGCAGCTCGCTACATTTTCGATCGCGTACATTTTTGCTCCCCTCTTTTCGCGGGCCAACGAGCCAGACCGGTAAAAGTTTTAGTGGCAAGAGGGTTGACCCCGTGTTGGACGAAGTTGGATGACACTGTCAATCATCAAGTGCTCGGGGAACCTCTATAGACTTCCACCATGTCAGATTCACAGAAAACTGTTGCAGCCCCAAGGTTTGCAGTTCCCAACCGAGTCACGGTTGGACGGTTGAAACTCGGTTGAAACTCCTCGGCATTCAGGGATGCGGAGCCCTGATCTGGCTGCAGGTTGGCTTGAAAGATTGAGGTTACCAACCTACGGTGCGTGTACCTACCTCATCAGATCCTGCTGTTCTGCTGTTCGATTCAGCAGGATACCTAACCAGTCTAACCCCACGTACGGTGAATTTGACACCACCGGTACGTGGCCGCCGGCCGGCTTGAAGGTCCAATTAGAGACTTGATACGTTGCTTGCCAGCGGACTTGTGCACGGAGGAATATCGGAACCATCTCTGCGTACTGCACGATTGCTGACGCTCCGAACTAATTGCCTATCATTCCGCGCGTGCTCGCCCGTGGGTAACTAGAGGCTGACGGTCATGTTAGAAGGTTGGGACATGATATTACCTAGTTCTGCATCTCGAATTCCCGCCTTTCGAAGTTTCAGAACCATTCAAAATTGAGCCCGCCGCCGCGTGCCGCGTGTCCCGAGCGCCACTGCTCTTGAATCGCATTGGACCAGCAGTCGTGCAAGTTCCTGAGCTCTGCATGAGCTTCATTCCAATCTCCGAGTTGGACTTCCACTGCCAGCTTTTAAATTTTAGGGCTTGGTTCAGTTGGGGCATCTGTCCAGGATTTGAACTTGAACTTGAAGGCGGCCAATGATAGCAATCAGCAGGTTTTGAAACACCATGGCGCGTTGCACAATCCAGCTCTGCACCAGGACTGCAAGCGCGTGCTAAAGCATCTGATCATGGCGCCAGGGGTAGCCTGTTATGAACCCTGGGCGTGTCTGTCTGTTTGAGAGTATTTGGAACGTCCTGTTCAGGCAGGAGGTAGTGTTAGGAGACAAGTCGCACAATCTTTGGGGCAGCCAAATTGCATGGTAGAACGCTGCCTTTTGGACGGTGATTGAACCGTAGCTAGATGGCCCGTCGCCAGCTTTGCTCATCAGTCGCTTGGTGAAGATCTGGGGACCATGGCAGCTAGACATTGCTGAAGGAACTTTTGCTTGCCTCAAGCAGTATTAGTTCAGCGGATACTAAGAGGCCGAGCTTTTAAGCTCATTCTCACCACAGGGCAGCTCATGTCGTCCAACTGAAAGCAACTGGTGCTCTTGTGACCAACAAATTCCGAGCCTGATACATAGCTGTCTGCCGATGGTTCAGGCCAACGGCAAACTCCTGGTGCCATTAGCTGTCGTTAGAAGTCACGCCACTGTTGGGGTGGAGGTTAGCAACCATCTTGCAGGTAGCTTATGTCTGCAATTAAGCAGGCGACACTCAAGCCTGGTGCAGTGTGCAAGTGAGATGTGTGGTGGGGGGTGGAGGTAGCTCATACATTCCGGTTTGATGTGGGCCCGCTGCCAGTGGGCCATGGGCTTGCCTTGGAGATCTAAGAAACAGGAAGACGATTCTGATGGCTCTGACTCTGGGGAATGGGCGGAGCCAAAGATGAAGTACACAGACGACCCCTGCAGGGCCCGCTCGTCCACCCGATCAAGGGTAAGGCGTCGGTCCTCTCCTTGCTTACTGTTACTTACAAGGTGCGTTGCTTTTAGGATGGTGTTCACCGCTGTTGTAACGACGACCTCTGAGACACAGGACACATTGTACCCGATATTAACACAGAGACTGCGTTCCTTGGTAATGGTGACTTCCTTGCTGCTCTTTCAGCTTTGGCAATCACTTCACGGGATATGGTAGCACTGCTTAAGGGTTTCCTCCAAGTCAGGGTCAGCCGGCCTCTTCCATACAGGTCTTACCTTGGCACATTACTTAGCAGCTTTGTTGTTGGCCAGCTGGCAGAGTTTCCTTTTGGTCTTAGCAGAGTCACTTATCTGGCAATTCGTGTAAGTCACGTGTGATTCTCTGCTCCCAGGCATTCTCGTGTTGGATCTGCTCGGACTTACCTGGAACGTTCCATGTATTCATGGTCGTTGGCCTTATTCCTGTTCCTACCAGTTCTTGACCAACAGCCTGAACAGGAATCTTCCCCTTATTTGTGTGCACGTGTCGCATGAAATAAGGACAACTATGGTGGACAGTTAAGTAGGCCGAGGTTGATCGAAGAGCATTGAGTTGCTTTGAATAATGAGATAATGTGCCACTCAATTCGGAATTGTTGCACTGGTCTGCACAAATGTCTCGCTCGCCTTCTCTCATTCCCTTGTACAACGTTCAAATTTTATCTGAGTGGTTAGCAAACGATCCTGCTTAGAGTGATTTTGAGACAATTGGAAGTCCCAACTTGCCCACACGAGTTCCTTCTCATTGGTTAGCTACTACAATCATGATAGCTTGCCTTTTTGAAGTGCTGCCTCAAGATCATCTTTCTTTGCTTTGCTGGGGTGTTTAAAAGGTTTCACAAGCAAAGCGAAGATAGCCAGGTTGATGCGGCATTGCTCTTCCTGCGAGTCATAACGATCAGTTGTGTGCATTGCGAACCGGAGATTCAGGAAGGAGCGCAAGCGTCGTAGTGTGATGACTGGCACCAATTGTTCCTTGAGCCTTGCGTCCTTCAGTAGGCCCCACCAGTGGCGGGAGCTGTCCGGGAAGCTATCTCAATCACTAGCAAATGAAAAGACGACTGCATAAAAGATCACCAGTGCAACTTCTGGAAAATGCGAAAAAGTGACGCGACAATTGTTGACTTTCTGCTTGCGTTCCTACTGCAGGGCGATGGCGGGGCCAAGTCGCGGACGACGGCGTCTCCCTCCCGCTCGCGAGGCATGTCGAGCAACGCGCTCAAGGGGATGCAAAACGGGCAGCTTGAGAGCACGGCGACGTCGCGCCCGATGAAGCGGGTTGCGTCGGACCCGGGACTGCGGCGGCTGGGCTCGCGACGCCTGCTCAATGGGCGGAGGTAAGAGAAAGCCTCGAAATGTCTCCGTTCCTAGTCCTCACTGCTGCAGGGCATTCGAGGTTAAGCTGGCATCTGCTCAACAAGACAGGCAAAGGGAGCAGGGATTGAAGTATAGGAACATGTGGGATAATCTGAGAAAATACCCCTAGACCTGTAAAAGCTCCGAGGTGTACCAAAACAGAGGCTGTGACTTTATGATAAAAGAGTTTGATACGGACTGATCCGGTGCAAGCCGCAAAGGGATGTGTTGAACTTAGAAGTCCAAGGAACGCCCATCCTTTTAGGCTTGAGCTCAACTGCAGCTTGCCTAGAATTGAAAGCATTCAATAAAGTGCAGAAAACGCCGTCAGCTCAGCGACAAAGTTCTCCGCTGCTGTTTGAGCTCGTGTGAAAGTTCAAAGCCAGGGGGGAACTAGCAGGCTCAAATAGTGTTGTCCGATCAAGCCTCCAATGGTTAGAAAGTTTAGGGAACCAGGTTGTAACTGAAAGATCTCAGCACTCAATAGAGGACCACCGCAATCAAGAGATTTCACTTGTGTGCTCTTTCCTGCATTGGTTTGGTTAGAAGGGCAGTGCTAAATTCCCCAGGTGCTTTGATTCCTTGACAATCTTTGTATCCAAAATACTTCTGGTCAAGCCGTGGATTTGACCTTTTGCAGACATCCGAGATTCTACGGAGGTTTTAGCCAATCCAGGAACGAACCCACAATCATGGTTTGACTCGTAGGTTTACCCTAGCTTCACCCCCGCTTTTGGTTTGGCAGGAGCGCAAGCACCCGGTGTCTCCACAATCGCCAGACTCATGCATTTCGTTCTTAGCCCGATCAAACTTACCCTAAATCGCAGTTGTCTCTTAAATCTTCTAGATTTGCTCCAAACCCGCACTTTCGTTGCTGCAGAAGCCCAAACGCTGCGCGCGCCGCTCGGGTGGCCTGGGTGGGCTGTGCATGGCTTCTATGGATCACGTGCATGGCCCTCTCCGGTTACTTCCTCCTCTCCATGCTTCTCGAAGGCCACATCGCGTCTAGAACCAGCTCCTCGCTTCCCACTTTACCTTCAGTGGGGGGGCACTCGATTTTAAATCAAGCTCCGAACGCCACTGCCACGAGTCTTGGCCTGGGGGGCAAGGTGCGCGAGCTTTGGGGGGGGTGGTTTAACAGCTCGGAGCCCGCCCCCCCGAGCTTGGAAAAGCACCATCAGCTGCCAGACTGGGACCCTAGCACGGACGACATCGAGAGCGTCCGGAAGGAAGTAGATCTCGGACGGAAGGGCCGGTTCGGCGGCGCGGGGGGGTTGCTCCGGAAGGGCTTCCTGTGGCTTGGCCTTGGGATGAAGCATTCAAGTCACGAACACGCGTCACCGCGCGTTGACTTACCGACGGACATTCCCGAGGTTGTGTTGATCGAAGAGACGCCGGCTGAGGTAGACCGGTTGGAAAAGAAGCTGGAAGTGAAGGGGCAAGAGGGAGAAAAGGAGGAAGCTTGGACGTCATTTGTGATACCCTATGGTTTGGAAGATTTGGGGACGGGAGCTTCGGGCCTCTGGGCGCCGCCAGCGGGAGGGGCGTTCTCGGGCGCAGTTGCGGGAAAGCGCGTGCTTCTAGTGACGCGGGATTGGCCTGAGGGGTGCTGCTTTGGTCGGACAATGATCAACATTGCAGGTGGGTCGGTGATGAGACTCAACTTTCAACGTGATTGTTACTTCTTTCACAGGTTCAGGCGCTGTCTGGGGACAGAGCGTCCGTGGAGTTGCCTGTCATCTTTCAGGATGCACGCCTGCGCCGTAGAGTTTTACCGCTCATACTTATCAAAGTTGTTCGCCCACAAAGTATCGCCAATCACTGAACCATCTTTCAGACCGCTTGTGCACTCAGTCGTCACTCCCGTCTTGCACTCAGTCGTCTTACCATATTTGAGCACACTTTTGAGTAGGCGATGAAGGAGCGATCAATTTTGGCTGCTGCCTGATCCGGACTGCTCCAGAAAGGTGCGATAAGAGTCAAATCCCAGATGCATGCTCTCTTATACGACCAGCAACATACGACGAGTATCTTCGATGACTCCTGGTCCGCTTTTCAGGTGCTGCGCTATCTTCCAACGCCCAAGTGACCGCCCTCCTTCTTCCCCACCTTAATCACGCCAGCAGCTCAGTGACCCATGCGCGTCACCTCACAAGCCAACCCGACAGCCCCTCCGAAACCCTAGACGCCTCGACACCGTTTAGCGAGAAGCTCCGCTCTTTGGGCGTCAGCAGCATCGGATGGGCGTCAGAAGAGAGTTACACCCTGGCGGCGAATAGTGACGTCATCCTTGCTGTTTCGGCATATGCTGGCCCATGGTTGGACGGCTTGTTGGCGGCGCAATCGCAAGCGGGGGGCCGGGTCGCATGGTGGATCATGGAGGGGAAACAGGCGGAGTTTGATACTGCAAAGGGGGGGCTGGCGAGAATGCTTGGCGGAGAAAGCGGAGAACGGGGGACGGCAATGTTTGTAAACGCTTTCCAGGCAGAGAAGTGGCACGGCTGGCTTAGGTGAGACCAGCTGACTGTTGACATGTTGCAGAAATTGTCGTGCGAACAAGGACCTTAGGTTTGCGGACTGGATGCAAATGGAAAGACTTCGGGCCAGCAATTCGTTTTTTGTTTCTCCTGCTAGTAGATCTGTTGCAGGAACTGGTTCAAACTGCTATGACGGTCGGTCTGTGGACTCCGGATGCATTGAACGTGGTCAAGCATGCATTAAGACGTGATTGAACATGCACCAAACTTGCTCTTTTCAAAAAGGCAGCGTGCTTTGCTACGCTTACCTAGGTTGTCAGCAATCGAAACACGGTCACGAACTAACGAGTCACCTGATTGCAAGCTCAGACGTCCACTTTTGACCTTCTAACGATGCTTCTAAATGGTTGACGTCGAGGTGTCTGGTTTCGAGATGCTGATTTCGAGACGTTCTGCCTTGCGAGGATTTGTCTTCCTGGAACATGATTCTCTCACTCGCCGTCCTTATCGTCCGCCTGGTTCGTTACATGCAGGACCGAAGTCTCCCACTTACAGGAGGCAGAGCAGCTGGAAACCTCAGCGCAGAAGCATACTGGTGTGAACGGGGACGTTTTGCCTGGTAGAGAAGGGAGCGGAGCAGAGGAGAAGGGCGTTAACACCCAGACTGCGAGGCGAGAAGGGGAGAGGCGAGCTCTTGTCGAGTCTTCCGAGGAGCTCTCGGGAGGAGTGCAGAAGTTCCCATCAGCGGGTCGGTTTGCAGAGAGCACAAGCCACGAGAAGAGCGCTTCTCTGCGGCGGCGTTTGCTCCAGGGGGGAGGGTTGCGGGGAGGCGGTCGAATCAAAGAAACGGCACGACAGGGGTGGCTCAAAATCGAGAACAAAGAGGAACTAGAGCGAGCTGCTCTGAAAACCGCATCCGGCAAGACCGCGTCATCCCCTGCCCTTGCACGGCTGGTGTCAGCGGTCTCAGGGGATCCCCCCTGGTACAGCATCGTGCCCATGACGCTGGACCGGAACGTCCTGTTAGCGGCCGGGTTAGCGGAACCCGGGCAGCTTAACGAGAACTCGCTAACGACGGCGCGGCAGCACCGCGCGCTGCTGCGGAAGTACTACCGGCGTGACGTGTTGCACATGTGGGACGATGATTTTTTGGTGGTTGTGGTCGGAGGGTTTAGTGCGGAGGAGGGGCATCTGCTGACGCTGGAGGCGATCAATCAGGTGAGTTTTGTCGTCTTCGTCAAAAAGGTTCCTCAAACCATGCAGTCAGCAGAATCGACCGCCAGAACGGGTTATGAAAGGCAGCAGAGCGGGTTTTGAGTCTAACGTCAGTTCTCCGCTCGCATCTTCAAGCAAGCGTTTAAGAGAGTGTTCTTCGATTGTGCTCAATCTTGCACGGTGTTTGTATCCTCAATTTCCTCGTTCACTCTTCCCAAGTGATCAACATTGGTCCCAAATTCGTCAACGCGGATGCCCCTCACGGCAGAATGCTCCTCTGAGTCAGACTTTTCAAATTAGCCTGTACCCTGTTCGCAGTTGGCGAGCGAGCTTTCTGACAGTGACGACGATGACGACATCCCGGACCCCGACCGTGAGTTCAGCCTCTTTGACCGCGAAGGCATCTGGGGGGGCATCGGCGGCCTGCAAGGAGTCCCCGGATTCACCCCCCTGACCGAAGGGACCGACTCTATACCAAGCGATGGAGAGGAGGCGAAGGTGGGAATAGGCTCTTCGAACAACGAGATTGTGGGGCGGTCGATCGGCATGGAGGTGCAAGACGATCGAAGGCGGGTGCAAACGGGAACGGCGGAGCGAACTACTGGTGTGGAAAGCGGGTTTGGAAGAGTTTTGGAGTCGGGCGGGGGGGATATGGCGGTGGGGGTGGGAGAGCAAGACGAGCGGCGGGCGTTGGATGCGAGCACACGAGCCGCGGAAATGGCGCTCGAGAAGATGGTGGGTCCTAGGGGCGAGGCAACGGGGGGTGCGCTGAAAGGGCCGTTCGAAGACCTGACGTTGGCCGAGCAGATGGACGACCGGAGGCGGCGGTTGCTCAGCTTTGACGAGGAAACGGGGGAGCGGATACAGCAGCAGCAGCCCCCGTCGCGGGCGCGATCCGTTCCCGTAGTTAGCGACGATTTGTTAAGAGGTACCCCGGCGCCCCCGCAGCGAGCAGAGGTAGCGTTAGAAGCAGCCGGCCGCGAGTTGTTGCGCCCCATTAGTAAGCGGGTTAAGAAGCGGCTTAGCGCGACTCGCCGCCTGCACCAAGAGGGCGCCAGCCCGGAGCAGTCCCTTCGGGTCTTGTTCTTAACCACCGATAGTTTGCCGCTAGCCCCGGAGAGCCGCTCGCACCTGGAGGAACTGCAGGGTTATCTGAAGCAGCACCCGCGATTACGGAGCGTGGTTAGCATCGGCCACTTCAACAACTTCCAGGCGTCGGGGGTTTATGCGTCAGCGGACGCCTTTATTATGAACCGACAGGTGGGTCACTTCCTTCAACGACTGAAAATGATGAACGTTGTTGATTGCCTGTTCCTCTTGTCTGATTCAGAGATTCCGTCCCTACACTTTTTGCAGGATTGTCGAGCACTTTGAACGATATTAAATCGCATTTGTTTGGTTGCTCCCTTGGTCGAGATTGTTCGAGCATATTTCGATGGATGCAGAGACAGAATCAGAGCGACTTGATAACGAGGTAGACGGCCAGTACGGCTGCTCGACATTGTCGTTCAGAAGGAATTGTTTTTCTTAAAGGCTGCATTGCTATTGTTGCTCGCATCCATCTTGGGAGTACTTTTTTCCTTATCAACTGGCAGGCATTTCACTGACTCGGGCTTCATACTGAGTTCGACGGTCCTTGCTCTATTTAGGTAGACGGAGTCGCGGTCAATGGCAAGCTGCTACAGGCCATGGCATACGGGTTACCGGTACGTCCCGTTTATCCCGAGCGCCTCTGAAACCAGAGTCAACGGGTTCTATATGGAGATGTTTTCCCACCAACTTCCAGATTCAGCTCATCCTCTTTAGGCAGGCAGCTTCGTCCCTTCTGTTGAGGCTTCTGATTGCGGTGATGAATAATCCTGATTTTCAAGCTGAGGACTTTAGGCGTCTACTGCTTGCAGATTGCTGCGCTTGTGAGTAAAGAATTGACGCGCGGGCCTGTTTGCCCGTCTGTCTTTCTGCAGATCCTCTCCACCAGAGTCCTGCCCGCAGCAGGTTTGCTTGTCGATGGCGAAAGTGCCGTCCTTCATGACGTGGGCGGTTCTGGGGCCTCGAAATTGGTAGCGGACCTTAACGTTATGATGCAAGATAGAGAAAGTGCACGGCAACACGGACAACATGCCGCTCAGTTCACTGAAGCAAGTTATATGGAGTCGGTCATGTTTGACAGACTCGGGCACGCCATGGCCGCTTTGCAACGAAGCAGGTAGTGAGTATCATTGTCCAATATTTTTTGTAGTTCGTCCAAGTAAGGTAGCTTCTTAGAGGTACGTACGTGTGTAGACAGTATCCACGGTGCTAAAGAGTGAAGATGAGCTGCTTAAGCCCGAGGTGAAACGACGTCGAGCTAGGACTTGGTGTTGATGGTACATTGGTGCTACTGAGCCGTCCCGTTGAGCGATCATTATAAAGGCGTCTCAACTGACAAGCTAGCGCAGAGCGTTCATCAACTCCATGCGTCTCGATTGGATCTGTTTGTATTAGTGATTACATGCATGTGCACTGGGGCAAGTCCCGAAGTTACAACCTCTCTTCTGCATACCATTATTGGCAGCATGCCTATAAGCCGCCAGATATTAGCCTATATTAGCAGCAATGGGCCGAGCGCTTTCAAGGTTCCGCAATCTTGATTGGACAAACCGTTGCATCCGAGATCTGGCCCCGGGCCAAGCAAGCTAGCTAGCATCTTTGCGAAACTGAATAATGTCATGATCACTGTGTCATATTGCCTATGTATACTGTAAGCCGGGCAGCTTATTAGACGGTGCAGGTGCATCATGATCGATCATGTGCATATATACGTTCATGTCACTCACGCACGCCCGCAATTCTGCATGCACATGATCAACTGCATACTAAATTGCGCAGCGAATACCTAGATATGGTGCATTAGTTGACGTACGTAATCACATGCATATAATTAAGCTCTTATAGCTATTATTCGTTGAGCAGCTTTGACAGCCATGTATGATACCAAGTACTAAGATCGCGCACTGACCGTCTGTAGTCACTGAGCGAGTCATGACTCGCATGGATTGCAGCGCACAATCATTGCATACGTGCATGCTCTGCCAGATGCTGATGCGCAGCCAGGGCTGCCTGCGCGCGGGCGCGGCCAAGTTCATGTATAGATGTGCATAACCTACTAAACGACTTGCATCCATAGTTAGTTTTCAGTTAGTGGGAGTGCTGCCTTGGCGCGCGCACGGCACACGCCCCTCCGGGCCTTAAAACTCGGGCTGCCTGCACACAGTTTGATCAGGCCGCGATCCGGGTGCGAGATGCATTCGATCGATACTACTGAACATAATGCCATGCAGGTGCGTACAAATGCGTTGGCCCGATATTTAGCTGTGATTTGAATCTTTGCGTGCAGCAGAGCTCTTGCCGGGCATGGCTCGCCGCGGGCCCCACAAAGCGCAACTGTTGTGCCCGTCCCTCTGTGAATTTCATGCTGACGACGTACGAGCCTCAGGCTCCGACTTAGCCTAGTACAGCAACGGCCAGGCATGATCTGGCACTTTTATTCCAAGCCTGAAGCCTGTCAAAGCGTCGGAGCGCCCTCTTCTCACTTCGGGTCACTAAACGCACAGAATTCACCTGCGTGTAAGTATACTATCAAAGTACAGCAACTTGTGGGCACTGTTTGGCAAGAACAGACGATGCTTTTGCAGTTGGGCATATTGATAAGCAGCCGACTTTGAGCGCTTCATCTACCTCTCGTGATGGGGGCTCGACGCCAAAGTTGAATTGACAGCTGTAGTCCTCGTAGTTAGGCTCCATCGTAAGAGGGATGCCCATGTCGTTCTTCATGAAAGCCTGCAGAGAAAGCCAACTATGCGCGCCTGGAAATGACCTTCACTCCCAATGCGCGGCAGCGAAGTACAATCTCTTGAACAGTACCGACGTCTCTGCTGGAATATATCAACGGCCAGCAGCACCTCCTGTACCAGGAGGGCAGCCATCAAGAGTTTCGAGCCAGCAACCAACCAATCCGCTCACTTACTTCAACTAACCGAGACAGAGACGTCAATGACCCATTGAAACCGACACTCACACTGATGAATCTTCCGTGCATTTAGGCACAGACATGAGCACGCACCAAAACGTTCGCAGTGATCACAAAGGCAAAGATCACCAGCCAAAAAACGAATGAAGAAAATGCGACTTACTTGAGTGGGCATCTTGCACGTATGCACGCAGATCCCCGCGCATCCGCTCTCCTCTAAATACTTGCACTTCTCGACGAGGACGCCGCTCCACTGAGTGGTGCCGTCCGCGAGTTGCACGTCGTTCAGTTGACACCGACCCATGAGCCACTGGCACGACCACTGCGTGACCCAGGCTGCGACAGAGAGTGGTGGTGTCAAAAAACGCAGCGCTAGAGTATTCTGCGGTTTTGAGGGTAGAACAGCACAACAGGTTTAACGGCGTGCAATTGTTTTCCGTATCTACTTCTCGCTTTCGATCGTCTTCCTCTTTCTGTGCTTCCCGTTTCGTAGTTGGA
Organism: Klebsormidium nitens; assembly: GCA_000708835.1. Taxonomy (NCBI): domain Eukaryota; kingdom Viridiplantae; phylum Streptophyta; class Klebsormidiophyceae; order Klebsormidiales; family Klebsormidiaceae; genus Klebsormidium; species Klebsormidium nitens. The sequence goes on from DF237224.1 coordinate 75,685, forward strand.
ATAACGCTGTTTCCTTCATTTCCGGTTTATTCTTGCCTTTTCACGACTGCCCTTCTGTCCAACAATCCAACGGGTGCGAGCATGTCTTTTCTGCGGGCCGAGCATTTCGGATCCATCTTAACTGTAACTTTCTTGGAGAAGGTCATTTCTCAACCACAATCTAGCACAAAGGCGTCTTTCCGGGCTCTCTTCAGCCGGTTGCGGGCTGACGCACTCACCAGTCAGCACCGCTGCAGGCCGGCCGTCTCCCAACGGTGTGATGATCTTTCGAAAGGCGGGAAGAAGAAAAGGGGGAAACAGGGACTGCAGTATTCGCACCTGCGTTTGGAGACGGATGGCGGACCTTGATTGACAAGAGCAGGCAAATGTTGACATGATTGGAGGGATCCCTTCAAGGTACTCTCCATTGAGACTTTCACATTAGTGGCCGGGAAACGTGGGAGACGTGGGGAAAACGTCTGGGACTCGCCCGCTTAGCGCCTTTGATTCGTTCTTGTCCGGCCTCCGGACTGCCTTTCAGACCTGGGGGAGATATGCGGCATGACTTTGAGTACGACTAGCATTTGTCCTTAGGCCGATAGGAGAGGCGGAGAAGAAGACTTACGTACTTTCAAGAAACAGAGAAATAGGCAGTCTGATACGTAAGTAATTGCTGAAGATACGAACACAGCATTGAAATGAAAATTCAAACGGAGAAGTTCCCCACCATCGAATTTAAGTTTAGTTCACTCAAACCAGAACTTTGTACTTTGTACTTTGATGAAAAGATGCGTGAATCGAACCGACACCCGAAAGACACTTGGGATGGCGGACCTTAAGTGACTTGATAGTTGATAGTTGAAGCCAAGAAGGAAAGTTTGAAAATTTTCTTGAAGGAATGAATTACAGTATTAAAAAGGCCTTAACCAGTGAGTTCAGGTCGATGAAGAACGTCAAAACAAACAAATTTTGTTGTCCGCAGCGCTTAGCGGTAAAAGGTTTTGTCGGTACAGTGAGTAGCTTACTGCGGCATCTTCTGTTTCCTCGCGGGACTTGTGCCTGGCCACAAGCTTGCGAGCCACCTCGATGAGACCATCATATCCTGGGGCGGGGGAGTCCCAGCCAGCCTCCTGCGGATTAGGGCGGCTTAATCATCTGTTGGGACATCTTGCAAACCACATGGGAAAGGGCAGATCTGACGGCATATTGCCTCAGAAAGCAAGTCTATACTGATTAGATGTTGGCACATGAGAAAGAAGTAGCTACACCCTCGTGTGCCGACCCTGCAGGCAACCTTAAGTTGTGCCCGTTTTGAACCAGTGGTTGAAACGCCGCCCTCAATAAATTTTGAAAGCTAAGGACTTAACCAACACTCTTGTTTCGATGAAAAACAATGTTGGACTACTGAAACTGCAGGTTGGAAAGCAACTTGGAACTAGAGCAGATCTCATGGGGCATCAAAGGATTAAGAGAGTTCATGTTCTATACCAAGTTCAAAACCTGAAAACGGGAGAAAGTCTGCCCCTCACCCTGACCATGGCCCTCCTAAAGGCTTTGAAGAAAAGCACATCCATTGGCCCATCCTTGTACGGCTCAGGTGTGGCCTTTACACCATCTTTTCCTTCAACCTGCCAAGAGATGCGTGCATATGTTAGTCAAATGGAATTCAAACTCGGTGTTCAGTTTTTTAGGAGCCATGAGTGGCCCAGAAGACAAGGTGCAGATGTGGCCCCAGAATGCTGCAGCAACCTCTGAGGGGAAGAAAAGTTGTTTGGTTTGCTTGCAGCTGAGATAACTGATGGTTGGTTTGGTTACTTTTGAAAGCTCCTTGTTTTTGAAATGTTTTTAGGCTTTTTCAAGGGCAGTCACTGAGTGCTGCCAGGAACAACTTCCTTTCAAGCTGCCATCACCCTCAAGTTCAGATTCAATCAAGCTGATGCGATACTTTTGATAATCATAACTAATTGAGCAACATGGATGGAACCACTGCCTTTGACGAACCACCACAATGAGGGCTGGGGGGTGGATTACAAAGATAACCACTGAATATGTCTCGCAACGAGGCAGATGGGGCTTCCGACAGTCTGCTAAATCCCAATATATCTTGAAAATCGTGATACCTGGACTGCAAGAATGCTCACACTTTCTGAGACTACAGTAGACTCCTGGCCGGAAGCACTGGCACTGTAGTGGGAGTCTCTTTGATGTTCCCTCCGCTGACAAGTTTGCCAGCTCAACGGCACGGATGGCTGGCCCCACGCCACCTTCCGTGAGCCTTGCACCCTTTCTGAAGTCTTCAGGAAGCGTGCACCTCTATTTGCAGCTTGAAGTGAAGGACAACATCTAACAGACGCTCCTTTCCTTCGCAGGCCGCTGCGTGTTGGCAAACTTGGACAAACGAGCGCCTTGCATGACCATTCTGCGGGTGTGGAGTGGTGGCAAAGCAATTGGGAGCCAAAAGAGAGGCTCTCTTTTGATAGGACCGCAGGTAGGGTCATGTCTGAAGGGAAAGTGTTGTGGTGGCGCCACAAATCAAATGCTGAAGAAATAGAATTTGTGCATTTGATTCTGAACGGTGAACCTTCCGTGAACAGGTGAACCGTGAAGGCGGAAGCCAGAAGTTGCAGTCATGAAATTGCAAAAAACCCTAATAATGAATACGAAACCCAGGCCAAGAGAATTGTGACATTGAGAGTCCTGCAATGCTGGCAATGGCGCTTATTGTTTGATGAAGGAAATCTGAGGGAATTTTCATTGAGCTTTCTTACCTTTTCTAGGGTAGAGAAGCAACGCAAAGGTGCTAACAATCTAGCAATGCTGCACTGTCATTATTCTGGTTCATGTAGTTGACGAGCGGGCGAAGTGCCTGCATTTTAAGCCCAGAATAAAGGTTTCTGTGTCTCTTGAGAATGCAAAGTGTAGGTGCCCCTATCGGGGCTTCACAACTGCTTCTCCCTGCAGCTTTCGAGAAAATCTGCAATAAACAGCAGATCAGTAAGCCAAGCACGTTGAGGTGTTGCAATGCAGGAAGATGGGACGAGCTTGCGCTCGCCGCTAGGTGTAGCAGCCGAAAAATCCAGCAAAAGTTGTCTCTAGATGTAGCTAAAACTGGAGCAAGGAAAGGCAGAAGGAGCTTGAGAGCGAGGGCAGAGGTAGGTTGAGCAGATCTGTGTCTGATCGGTCCCAGTTTGTCAGGGTTGATCTAGTTACTCTAGATCATAGTACATGTCGGATCTCTGAAGTTTCGTGGATAACAGACATCGCTGACTGCACTTCTTTCATCGCCACAGGTCTTCCCCCAAAAAAGGTCGTGCTTGATGCTTGGTTTAGTTGGAAGCGACTTACATTGTATCCAAATTTTAGAGGAACTTGCACTCCACTACTAAAGTCGATGCCCACACCTGTGCAGACTGCAAAAACCAGTGTTGCTAAAACCGGTGCGGCGACAGACACAGGTGAGATGACACTTCTCATCTTGATTATAGATTCAATAGATCTCGAAACTTGTAGGCTGGAAGTTTTACTGGTCACTTGGGTTTCTTTCTTGCTAGTTCCTCAAAGGAGCCCACATTTAACTGATATACCTTGCAAAGTAGGAACCACATCGAGAGAGATCTCAACATACATGATCGGGCTGCAACTTTGATCCAAAAGATCCTCCTGTCCACGCCACTGCTGTTAGCTTGTGCGCCATCATCAAGTTTTTCCTTGTCGAACTCCCGTATTCCTCCAGCTGATTGGTGATCATCGGTGAGCTATTTACGCCACATTCACATGCTACTGCTGTTGGGCCAGAACATGGGAGTCTTCTTGCATTCGACTGACATTCTCTACCATCATATTCTTGTCTAATGCTAGATCAGAGTCAATCAACAAGGTATTGCTCATCTTTGCAGCCCCAGTGACCATCTCCCTGCAAAAGGAAGCAGAATTCGGGTTCATGCATGCTGTCGTTGGAGGCGGGGCAGCGCTTGGGAACTGGAATCCCGCACAGGCGGCGGTCCTCGATTGGTCAGAGGGGCACGTCTGGTCCAAAACCCTGGTAGGCAGACACTGACCGACATGAAAAACAGACCTCTCCCACTAATCCATTCCGCCCCAAAGATGCACATGCTGCTGACTTTTTAAGAAACAAGAAACATTCCTGTAGCTGATGCCTCATTTTATTGCGAGAACCCGAGGGTCTGCTTATGTGATATCTGTCACTCGCTGCCTGCTTGAGGGGCAAGGAGGAGCTTGATGCTGAGACCACTGTTGTAGACCAACGAATTTCGTTGTTGTAGACCAACGAATTTCGTTTGACGTTTTCGAAGGGGCATTTGTACCGACAGTCCAGGTACGGGCGCTATCATTGATTTGGAGTAAAAGAACGAGCAAGAGCTGAGGGTCAGAACCATACTTTTCAACTTTGGCTTCGTTTGGCTAGCATCAAATGAATGAAAGGCGCTGGTATAGGACCGGGGGGGGCACCAAGTGCACTAAAGCGGATCCAAACAAGAACAATAAAAAGACAAGCAAACATCATCCTGCTCCATGGTTCCGCGTGCAGGATCTTCCCGCCAACGCCGCAATCGAGTACAAGTTCATCCTGGTCAATAACAACATGGAGGTGGTCGAGTGGCAACCGGGCGAGAACCGCAGCCTCACCACATCAGCAGGCGCCAGTGCCGTTCAAGGGCGTTGGGACGAACCCCTCACCGGCGAGTCTGAAGATTCCTCAATGGACGCGCTGATGTCAGATGGTGACGTCAGCAACGAAGGGATGGCAGACGGGGGTGCCGGGGCTGTTCAAGACAAGTCCGACCAGGCTTCGGGGGGGGGTGACGTCAATGCTGATGCGAAAGCGGAGCCGTCTGCTGAGGTACGCAAACCCGGCCTGCAAAGGAGAACACCTGTAATGTGAAGTTAAATGGAAGAGACATGCAATTCGAGACAACCTAGAAGTTGATGTGATGAGCGGGACAGAGCGCCCAAAGGGTAAGAGAGCTTCGCTGTTGCTTTGTTGATGTGGAAGTGAGAACTCAGGAACTTTTGTCCACGAAGCGAGTACGATCTCATTTGAAGCGTTCGACAAATGTACGTCACAAAGCGAAAGGTTCATTCTCGGGAAACGGATACCTCTGGTCGCCTGACATTGGGATTGAGCGGAGTGGGTCAAAGCTTTGCAAAGCAGACTTTTGGCTATACGAGACCTACATCAAGACTGGGAAACGGTAGCTCGTCAGAAGGTTTCCCGAAATCCGTCCCGACAACCGTTCCCCGAAGTCTCTTCAGAAACCACCTCCAAAACCAGTATCCAAGTCCTGGTCTTTGAACCCCGCTTTACATCCCCTACTCTTCCTCCTAACCCTCATCAATCAATTTCCAAACATGTCTCTACCCTCATTTTCATTTTGTTTTTTTCCCAACACGTCTCTACCCGTTCTCATCTGTTCCAAGATTCGTTCCTCTCACGCTGACGTCATACTCGACAGGGCTCTCTCGCCGAAGCTGACGTTGCCCCTGCACCCACCCCTGCCATCGAAGCAGCCGCCAATGCCGCTGCTGACGTCAGCCCTCCTTCTACTCCCTCCAAATCGTCTACCCCTCCTCCGGTTCAGGAAACGTCTTCGGGAGGGGGCGGCAACGGTCTGGCTATAGCGGGGGCTTCCGCGCTCGTGATTTTGGCCCTTTCGGCAGCGGTCGTAACCACACACGACTCCGCGCCGCTCATACAGAAGGGTGACATCAAAGGGGCGGTTAGCGGTGCGGTAAACCGGGTTAAGTCCGGGGGCCTGTCCGAAGTCGCTGACTCCGTTGGGCAACACCTGAGCTCGGTTTCCGAAAAGTCCGGTGAGGGGTTAGGGGCGCTCAGCGGGCATTTGGAGGGGCTAACTAAAGCAACCGGCGAGGGTTTGGGGGGTTTAACCAAGGCCGCAGGTGATGGGTTAGGGGGTTTGTCAAAGGTAACCGGAGACCACATTGAGAATCTGACGAAGGCTGGAAGGGGGCGACGTTGAGCTGGTACGGCGTTCTTTTCTTACATGCACAAATTCTTCGTTCTTCAAAACTACTCATTTCAATGCACGTTGGTTGTTGGAAGGGGAGAGCACAGCTTTGAAGTTGACTTTCATTAGGCAGAATCAGCGCCCACTTCCGTGTTTGCTGTCGATAATGCTTGTACGATTTTCTTCTTCTTTCCTTTCTGTTTTTTAGAAGAAGGTATGAGAAATCATGGCCGCATGGTTTTGACCGCAAGCATGGAACTGCCATCACTCTTGGTGCTTTTCTGAGCAGGTGAAAGATGTGGGAGATAGTCATCACTCGGATGTCAACATCGGGTCCATCCTCATCTTGCAGGTCGACTCCTCGATCTTGCGTTGCAGCAATCGTCAGAGTCGCTTCTGCCTCAATCCGAACAGGTCTTGTGGAGTCCCTCGTATTGCTGGAACCTGTTCATAGAAACAACTGCTCCCCGACATAAGTTCTGCCTAGCTAGGCTCCTGGCAAGGAGGAGATACTCAAACCATTGCGATAGACCTGCCGGGCTCGCTCGTGCTATGTCTGACGAGGGGCAACGCTTGTATCTTACGCTGGCTAACCACAGTAGCAGTCAATCTAGCCCAGTTGGTAGGTAGTCTGCGGCGCGCAGTCTCCTGGCATTTAAGCCAGGAAAATTCGTGTTTGACCCGCTCGAGAAGCAAATGCTGTCATCCTAGCTTACAATCATGCAAGCAAGCACGAGCCCTTGCCCGACATGCCAGCTGAGTTAGTGCCGCCGAGATTGCTACGAGTTGCATTTAACCACCGTGAATTCATGTCAAACATGGCGGGAAACCGTCTGCAGAGTCATGTTATGCCGTGCATGCATGTGCAGCCATGGCCACGCCGCCGGCACCTCGAGCCGGACGTACGCGTACACTCTTACGGTATACACTTGAATCTTAATGGACGGCCATGTAACATCCATGGTGCGCGGGGCACAATTCAACCTGAAGTCGATTAATATAACACATGGCTGGCACATGTTCAGACCGCCATTCAACGTTTTGAAGCATGACGGTGGCCCGTTCGATCTGAGATCAAATGGGTGCGACGCATATATATCGACAGTGACCCGCAGCGGCAGCACTGAGTCAACTACGACGGTGCGCAACTAGTTTGCTGACGCTTTTTTCTTGATCTCATTCGCTAAGTTCGATCGATCACTGGAACCGAGTATATGGGACCGGGACGCCAGTCCTCGGCTTTCCTCGACCGATGCGATGAGTTGTTCCATCTGCTCGTCCGGCCTCTCCTTGATTGCGGGCCGCCAGTATAGTACCAAGTCTCATGGGTGCGCGCACTCTTAGTAGGTTGACTTCCAGCCTGAGCTAGCTATATAGGTGGGAGTCCGCGACGAATATCCAAACCGTACCCCATCCAATGCAATATCGAATATGGCCCTTGCGGATCCGACGATGCGCAACTTAAGCAAGGAAATCTATAATTTGCAATACTATCGCCTGAGGCGATCACTTCGAGAAAGGCGTTCAACCAACAAACCCAATCTCTTTCTCGCACGGTCATAGGCAACTTCATTCAGACCGTTTCAAAACTATCCTTTGCCAAGCTGGCTGCCACAGCTTACTGGTATGATCGCTAATAAGGGCACTTCATTGCCAGGTAACATGATTGCGACCACGATGCAGTTTCACACGTTTTGGAGATTCGAAGGGGCATCTTGAGGACCAGAACCGGTCAATACTGAGTTGCGAGCTTAAGATTGTAGTCCCAACCGCTTTTGAGGAACACACGATGTGACCAACATTGAGAAAAATCACGATACCCTCCAAACGTCCGCTTTTGCCTCTTCCAAGTCTCGTAATCGTTTCCGGAAGTATAACCCGACTACAACCCCCACCGATATCAACTGCAGAGGGTGAAGTCAAGAAAAGCGTTTAACTCGAGGCATCAAGTGCTCCGATAGCAAGGGCACAACTGCGGACGAACGCAATGCTTCACAGAACAGGGAAGGCAGGAACGAAATACTAGCAGCCCTTGCCGAAGCGTTCGGCAAACAGCGCATCAGTTGCCAGACGGGGTTTGCGCGGCACTTACCCCTAACGAGAGCGGGTAGAACCCGTCGACAAACTTTACGCACGTGCCCCCTGCTTCGACGCAAGTATTTTGAATCCCACTTTCCGGCTTCGATGGACAAGACAGGGGCACTCCAAGCTCAGCCGCTCGCGCTGGATCTGCAGATTCAAGTGAATTTAGGCACAAAGCTGGTTCACGCCTGGACATATCCCCCTCGTTACGTCTGGAATAGAAGACTTCAGCGACGTATTTCCAAAAACCCTTGCGGAAACCTTTTTGGACAGCAACCTGTGGTAGCCTTGAAAACACTTACAAACGAAGAAAGTACTCCTTCGAGATCTTCAACCTTTCATGCTCGCCTTGAGGCTTTGATTCCCACGCCTAGAAGGTCTCGTGATCTTAATCATTCTTAAATCGGGCGTGCATGAACAAAGCCGATCGAACGGTGCCAAGACCCTCACAAAACTGCCGTCCGGAATCGACACCGTTCATTGTATGACGCCATCGAAGATAGCGGCTGACGTCAGGCAAACCCCGACGCCCACTTTAAGCTCACCTGCGCCCCGACAGCTTTGGACTGTCAACCAGTCAATCAACACGAAGATGAAGAAGCGGGGCCACGCAGACCCCAGGTTGGCAATGGTGTTGAGTAGTGTCAAGTAGGTACCTGCAGTAACATATAACAGGAGTTGACACCAGCTTTCAAGAACAGCCCTTGAGCGAGTGGAGCAGATGCGAGAGCCTCACAATTGGGCCTTCTGCCAGCTCTCGGTGAACGGAGTCTTCACTTCTTAGAAACTAGAACCGAGCTCTAGTTTATACTAAAAGCAGGAAAAACTGCGGGCCGTTACACCTGTTTTTTGATGAATTCGGGTCTTAAAGAGGTTCTCCTCGGTTTACGAAGACGTCCTTACCTCCCATGGACGAATCGCTTATGCGTGCAAAGAAGGTACCCTGCACGAGCAGAGGACTGGTCAGAATAGAGCCGCCGCCGGAGAGCAGCGCTAGAATCTGCTGAAGTGGGTGCAACATAGTCAACTGGCTTTTCCGGGTGTCCACACAATTTAGGCGACAGAGTTTCTTGCCCGGCGACTTTCCATCAGAGCTGAGGAACGCTGCCCATCCAGATCTGAGCGACAACCCCTGACACTGGTGGGCATCTGGTGTTAGCGTTGCCGAGACGAGGAGCAGTTGCTGACTTTAGATCAATCACAAGACGAAAGAATTGGAATTTAGAACGGACGAACAGGAGCAAAACGATCTGGCATTCCACTTTGGTTGGAAAGGTTTGAAGTAAACCAGAACGGAAACGACGGAGGAAACACTTCCGATGTACGGCAGTAACGCACGCGGCCTGACTCCTAGTGAGTGGCAAAAGAAAGGATATAGAGAACGTGCCGGAAGATCTTCGAAAGTAGCGTCAAGAGTTACGCTAGAAACCAAGGAAAGCAGAAGAGGGACAGAAGAAAAGCGTCCGGCAACTCACTTGGGACACAAACATGAGCGTTGACGCGAACGACGTCGCGACACCCGCACAGATGACCGCGAAATACGCAAGCGGGTTGCTCTGCAAAGTGGCCCCCGTTGGAAACAGCGCGACGAGGCACGTGCTGAGGAGCGCCATCGTGAGCCGCAGAGCGTAGCCCAGAAGCCAGGGGCTAAAAGCGCGTCCGCGGGTTGCCCAACGCCCGGCGAAGACGGCGAAGAAGAGCTCGAGGGGAAACTCGATCAAGACGATGAGCGATATCGTTTCCTGCAGAAAGTGAAAGGGGGGATTCAGAGTTTTTTAAAGTTTGTGGAAATTCAGGGCTGAAGTCTGCTTGAGAGCTTGCGGAGTTGGGACAAAGAAGGACGGAAGGCGCGGCCGCGGGTCGCCCAGCGCCTGGCGAAGACGGCGAGGAAGAGCGCGAGGGGGAACTCGATGAGGAGAATCAGAAAGATGGTTTTTGGTGAAGAGGGGGGGACCAAGATTCTTGAACTGTGGAGGATACGTCATTCAGAAAGCAAAAAACGTGTTGCGAACTGCCAAATGGAGGTTTGAAGGCGCGGCCACGCGTCGCCCACCGCCCAGCAAAGGTTGCGGAGAAGAGCTCGATGGAAAAGTCGATGAGAACGATCCGCGAAATGCTTCTTGCCGCGAACAACGGGGGGAAAAGGTTCCTGAATTAATCCAAATGCTCTGCACCATCACCCACCCTAAACCCTCGAGTTCACCCTTGCTTTCAGTACCTAGTAGCGTAGTTACTCGTAACAGCGGGTTCGGCTGTGCACTACCGGTATCAGGACATGCCCGTGTGTCAGGTCATCGTGAGTACACTGCCCGGGGGACTCAACTGATGCTGCCAGATACGACCATCGAACTGATCCTGTGGAACCTGCTCACACTGTTGAGGTCGTCGACCCGTCCCCGGGCACTTTCCTTAGTCACCATGAGGATGAGAGAACTGCGTAACGCACCCGCGTGACGCCTTTCTCCATCAGCTTGAACACGCCCACCGCCTCCGATGTCACCGCGCCTAGTTTGCACAACAGCAGCACCGCGGCCAACTGCTGGACGCTCGATAGGCTGCCAACGGCCCAGAGCCGTCGATACATCCCAACCACGTTTGCAATTGCGCGAGACGGAGACGGTTTCCGCATTTTGGAGGGGGAGGGGAGGCCGGCTGCGCTGAGGGATTGCGTGCGGGGGAGCGGGTTGGGCGTTTCGGGTTTGAAGACGAGTGCGGCGGTGAAGAGGATGTAGAAAGCGCCCCAGAAGCGGAAGTAATTCGCAAGGGAGAGAACGCCTGTGGAAGGAAGCTTAGAAGACTCAGAAATGCAGACGATTATGCAACGGACTCTTCTTCGGAGTTTCCCGGCAGGGATCCTCTGGACGAAAACGGACCGATGTAATTTGGACAGCTCGTTGGCTTTGAGTGCAGCAATGCTCAGTGTTCAGAAGCTATTATGTCGCTTCCAGGGACCATCAAACCTAGCTTGACAACAGCTAGAAAAACCCTTCAACAGAGAGTCAAAGCAGATTCCTTACCTTTGTCAGCGGGCGCCGATCGAAGGTAGGAGTTGCAGAAGTCCGGGTCGTTCAGGGCCAAGAAGATTGTGAAGGACAGGAAGTAGCCTGTATTTATGCCCACAGTCTGCGCGAGCACACATGCGTTGTCAGCTTTGTGGAGCTGTGATAGACGGCAAACTCAGTTGATGAGTGTGCTTCCTCGGACCTTAAGATAGTCCAGGTAGACGAGTTGGCATCACCACCAAAGCGCAAGGGGTGGAATAATCAGATCACTGGAATCAGCAAGGAGCGCAAGAGGGTGTTAACTTCAATCGACCTTGCTTTGAAAGAAGGGGAACGAGGGACATCGAGCACTGACAAGACATCTTTGGATATTGAGGTTTAGAACCCCCTTGATTGGCCTGATGCAAGCTCAAGTCCTAGGTGCGAGCGTGCTCTTACGAACTAAGAGCTGCTGACAGTCAAAGAGCACCAGGTTTGAGCAACACTTTGATAACAGGAGCATCGATTTGGATGCTGACCTGGCATGTCGATGCGTGTCCAACATTCTTGCGGGACAGTAACGTGAGCGCCCAGCCATCTACGGCGATGTCTTGAGTGGCTGCCAGGAGCACGCACACGAAGAACAGGGCCGTGATTGCCCGGATGTTGGCGGTCTCTAGCTGCAAGAGGGTGAGAATATGGTGTCCCCCTTTTCTTCTAGACACGCATTCTTGTGCTATTTGATTCCATCTTATGCTTAAAAGGATGGAGCAACATTCTAATAGTCTGACCATAATAAAGACCCAAGAGGACCCAAGACAGTTCAAGGGCACTCCTAGCTTTAACCACCACTGCATCAAGAACCAGTTGCAGCAACCAGAGAAAGATGATTCTTATACTGACCAGACAATACACTTACGAGTGCCTTACCCAAATCTCAGCCTGCCCCGAGCAGAACAGCATAACGAGCCCTGACATGATCTGCAGGGGGAGGATCCAGCTCTTCCGCAGGCCCACGCTTGGAAAGAAGACAGTGTCAACAATTGGACTCCACAGCAGTTTCATACTGTAAGGATACGCAGCCAGTGTGAAGATGCCTATCTCGGTGTAGCTAGCTTTGGACTTAAGGATAAAGGGAATAGAGCCAGACGACAAACCGAGGGGCACCCCCTGCATTGCATAGAGGAGAATCAGTAGCGCCATGTTGCGCACGTCTGATGTGTCGTCTGCTTGCAATTTACTCGCACTGCTGTCAACAAGGGGGGCGGAAGCCTCCGCCGCGCCCTCTTCCATTGCATCGAGCATCTCCGAGGACTCTCGGCGCAGGCGCTTCTGCATAACTGCCAGCTGATTTCAGCCAATCAGCAACCAAGTAGCACAAGGAAGTGAAGTTCAGGAGCACCTTCACCAGCCTACGGAAGAACTTCTCAGAGATGTGATTTCATCACAATGGGTTCAGGACGCCCTCAATGATCACGATGATGAACGTGCATTGGAAGCTTGCCAACAGTTTGCTTTGGTGCCACACCAGAACATCCTGAACTTGTATTCAAGAGCTAAGCTTATGAAAATTGCAGCAACTGCAGATGCTCTGCTAAGTAGGAGAACCTGTATCCTAAAGGACAGAAGCCAAGGTTGGAAGAAGCTTGCGATCGCCCCACTTTTCAAGGCTGCAGCTGTGGACAGATTGAGCTTCAGAATCCAAGCTCTTGAAAGCAGAACTGAGCAGGTCCAAGTGCACAACCGCTTGTGTCAATACTTCAGAGGAAAAACCGAGCGACCAGATTAAGAATCCATACATCGGTATACTTCATTCTTGGTCCTATATAGCCACGTTCTAAATTCCAACAGAAAGCAGAAACAGAGGCGGCTTTGACACCATCCGGGGCAGTGGTCAGCGGACTGATTGACCAGAGTGCAGCACGGCAGAGCTACCAAGGGGCGCAGCAAGAGCACAGCATTTGCATGCAAGCTCAGAAAGGCGGCAGCCATGGACGCCCTTCTACAGCGCGTCGAGCCCTATCTGCCCCTGGCCTGTCTCGTCAGATCGTTAGAGAAGGGCGTACTCCCTCCCCAGCAGTGCTTCCTGGCGCTCCTGAGCAAAGTGTTGGGATATGCAATCATTGCTGGAGCCACCATCTTGAAGCTGCCGCAGGTAAGTCGATCTTGGTTGGTGCATCCAAATGCTTCCTTTTAGAGGAACTTAATCAGGAGCTCGGTCCTTCTCTTGCTGGACGTCTTCCTCAAATGCTGCAAGAGGAAAAGCACTGACTGTGATCTGGCTCGCAGGAGTTTTTTGTCAAACCATGCTTTTTATAGCATGCATTGTCAGAGAACTAGGCTCTGACGTTCTATGTTAGGATTGGGGAAATAGATGAAACCAAAGCGTCTGTCAACTTGGGTGCTTTTGCTTTGAAGCCCTGTAGAGAAACCCAATTAGCCAACGTGATCAGGCAGTGGTATGCTGGAAGCTTCTGTTGAAGCATAGTATGCTTCAAATGTTTGCATGGTGATGGTGCTCTGATCAGCTTGCGTCAGCGGCTAGCACTTTCATTGAATCTGGGGTGCCCCGCTAATAAGCTAATGGAAGGGCACCTTAGCCTCACTGGTTAAACAACCAGGTACATTTGAAAGTCCAGAGATCTCTAGGAATCCAGATACAGAGCACCATTGCTGCTTGCCACTTGGTTTGAAAGCTTCACTGCTTTGTTGTTCTGGCTGCAATTGGCTGCAATTGATTCCCTGTCATGTCATTCTGATTTAGGAAAGGAAACATTGGAAGAGGCCATACTATGGACAGCTGGGGAATAAGAGGCACACGGAGACTATTTTGTGGCGAAAATCCTTCTTTTGACGGCCACCGCATCAGTCATCATTGACCGAGTTCTTGTCCCTGACTTGCAGATCATCCTCATTCTTCAGAAGCGGAGCACAGAAGGACTTGCGACTTCTTCCTTTGAGATTGAAACAGTTGGCTTCACTATAGCACTGTCCTACTGCCGATTCAAGGGCCTGGCATTCAGTGCATATGGAGAGGTGGTGTTTCTGTTGATCCAAGGTAGGTGTATTAGTTGAGCAATTTTGGCTTTTGCAGTAGAGACTCCCTTGATTAATTAGAAAAGGCATGCCCTAGGAGCCTCTTGCTACAGTCTGATCTGTTTCAGAGCCCGAGGTCAGTACCAACCTGTTGTAAGCTTGTCTTGAGTAAAGTCATCTGAGGAACATGTTGCCACTATCCTAGTTTAAGGGTTGGGGGCTTATGCTGACTCAAACTGACTGCCTTGCAGATATCATTCTCGTTCTTCTATGTTACTATTATGCGCCGAAGAGGGGACCTTCTGTGTGGTTGAAGACGGCCTTGTACGCAGCAATCGCCCCAGTACTGATTGGTGGACAAATCAGCGCTGAGTCTTTTGAGCTTCTCTATGTAAGCTGAGCAACCTCCCTTTGTATTCTGCGGGTTGCCTCTGACATGCCGTTTTTCCTGTGTCAGTAATAAGGGAAGCCTATTGCCGCATTTCACAGCGCAATCCTTAGTTGCCTGGACTCAATCAGGGAACCGTTACTTGCCTGAAGAAATGATTTTTGGATCTGCCTTGCTTTAAGTCGCTTCAAAATTTCCCTTCCTATCATTCTATGCTCTCTCCAAGGAATTTTACATCCTCACAACAGCTGTCCCTCCTTCCAGGCTTGTCAGCACGCGGTCTTCATCATTGCGCGGTTGCCTCAGCTGTACAAGAATTACAAGGTAAGTCATCTCTGGCTTCATTGGCTGAGACTGTTTGGAGGTACGGAGGTGCACAACCAGGGTACGAAATCAATGGTTGGCACACGATTGGCAATTGAAAAGCAAGCGAATCTTACATGCTTGGCGCATGTATCCACTGTGAAAAGTATTTAGTTGCAAGAAGATTCTGGACCATGTTAGACGATCGAGAAATACAGTCGCAACGAAGTGCTGTGCTCTGTCGTATCCCCTGGCCAGTTATTTGCCTGATGACCTCCTGAGCTGCTCGCTTTTAGGTCGGGAGTTGTTCGAACCACCTTACTCTATACGACTCGCAAGAAGGCCTTGTAAATCATGAGATCTACGAAGTTCGAACTGATTGTAGCAGGTGCTTTGCTCGCGCTCGACAACCTGGACGTTTCGAAGGATTCGCCCAGGCGTGTCCTGGTGCTGTTTGACGTGATAGTGTGTTCGTTATTCTGCAGCAAAAGAGCACGGGTCAACTCAGCTTTTCCAGCAGTTTCCTCCAATTTGGTGGCATCCTAGGTGAGGGCTGCTCCAGCAAATGCTTGTCCCGTTGCAAACTGCTCGACACCTGCCACTTGCCCTCCTCGAGATGGTTATACTTCTGTGGACCTGATTATCCTGCGAAACAAGTTCATAAGTTCATGAGGGACAGCGTTCTCGTATTCGCAATATTTTCTCTTTCTTCTGGACGACGAGCGGCTTGTACTGTCTTTTGAGGTCCGTTTCGAGGAGAGTCTGGCAACAGATATCCGGCCGTCTGGTTATGAAATGTCCTGCGTCTGTCATGTAAGCAGCCTCTCAGAACCGAACACAAATGGGCGGCTACTCAATAACTTTCTTACTGACTTTCTGTTTCTATTCTTGCAGCGCGCTTGTTCACCTCCATCCAAGAAAAGGCGCCGTCTAGCAGTATCCTCCCTTTACTCTATGCTCAGTCGCAGTCCGTCTTGATGCACCTCTAGAATTCGACTCTGTTCGAAGTGTTGCATTTGCGATTGAGTACGTCGACCATCAGTACAGTGCTTCAATGTCTGCTCCATTTTTGCTTCTCTGTCTTCCGCGACTGCCTTGCTCAATCAGCCGTCCGAAGTTGATGTGCCAGCTTTGTCGTTGATTGGCTTGTGTCGGAACATGCTTATATAGTTGGCGAGCCTCATACTTTGGTCCTTGACTTCCATCGCCAGTGGTTCTCGGGGTGTGCTTCGGCGTTGTCATGAACAGCATAGTGATGTCCCAATTTTTCCTGTACCGAAACGCACCCAAGAAAACGACGAAGGCGGAGTAGC
The DNA here is from genome assembly GCA_000708835.1 of Klebsormidium nitens. Classification (NCBI taxonomy): domain Eukaryota; kingdom Viridiplantae; phylum Streptophyta; class Klebsormidiophyceae; order Klebsormidiales; family Klebsormidiaceae; genus Klebsormidium; species Klebsormidium nitens. The sequence continues at coordinate 91,754 of DF237224.1, forward strand.
AACAGGTGCGTTCTCTTTCGTTCGGGCCTCGACAGTTCGTTTCCTAAGATCATATCCAATATAATGCGGTTGTTGCAAGCACGTACTTGAAACGGCCGAGTTTTGTGCACACATTGCAACCACCTTATCAACCGATTGATCTTGCCCGAGATTGAAGACTCGTTGGTTGTGTATGGGTCTGAAGTACTTGAAAGTGAACGTTGGGTGACGGGTCCCAAATCTCATTCGACGTCTGCTCCGCTAAGACTTTGTCGACGGATCACGTGATAATCTGGAGGTCTAGCAGCACACGGTGTTAGTCCAGACGATCATATCCGCAGCCCAAGTGATTTCTGACCACGCACCTGTATCGGTCAATTTCTCACTTGCCCTTGCTTAGGCAGCCGTAAACCTCTGTCATCTTGCTGTGCAATCCATCACAGCCTGACAACACCAAAGTTTTGACGATCTGAGAGAGGGACTTCTGTGATCCAGGTTGTCGCCAAGGAGAGGTTTTTTGGGTGTTTTGCTTACTCCCTTCAGAACCCGTGCTTGCAGGTTTGCACGAGCGAGCGCGATTTAGACCACAGGTTCAGGTACAGAGGTCGTTGTGCGACAGCTTTGGACGGCTACAAGCGGAGATTACTTGTCTTTTTGATTCAGCGGTGGTTTTTGGGGTTTCCACTTTGATTGCATGTGTAAAATGTCTGAACTGGTAATTCCTCCTTCATGTCCTTGTTCCAAGCTGCTAAGTTGAGGCATCGCTTATATGTCACAGCCTCACCTGTACACTAGGGGCGGTACAACCCTCGATCGAGTCAGGTGATTGTGCGTTGCCCTCGAAATCTAAGCATTATGTCATTCGAAGTGTCGTTCGTTTTCTTGGATGCTGCACCTGTCCACTTGAATGCTGCACATTTGGGCAATCCCCGAGCTTCATGTCTTAAATATGCATGGTCCACTTGAATGTGGCGTTACTGAGTCATACGGTTGTGCATTCCTGATATGGTCTTAGAAGGTCAAAGTCGTCCAAAAAATATCGGTTGCAACTTGAAGGACAGCTTCGTGCAACAAACTTACGGATTGGATCAGATCCTCGTGTGACCGAGGAATTGGACGTCAAAAAGCGCGGCCATTGCCCAAGGTCAAGTTCATCAGCCGCCGCGTCAGCTAGCCATGAGCTGGCGGCATATGTGCGAGCTATACGTACTACTTACTATGCACATGACGGATATGTCGGATCGATCTGACTCGCGCGGCCTATTTTATTAGCGACAATTTGTGTGCACGCATGAGGCGCCGGCTCGGACCGGTTATTATGAATGTGCAGACGATACCAACATACCAGTTTCAGTTTCCACATGCTCGAATCTTGGTGAAGGATTCGTACTTATCTTCGATTGTTAAAATAATGCAGCTACTAGCGATGTACAGGCTGAGGCCGCCACGCAAGTGATGTCAATCCGACAACTTGGAAGCAAACATGTGACATGTCTGGAGCTATCCGGTGACATAAGTCAAGCAAGCCTTTTCTTTAACTGCATGGACAATCTTCTTGCTTGCCTTTTACATGCTTCGGTGTGTTGTTAGCTTGCTGGTAAGCGAGCCCTGCCGGCTGGCATCGAAGCTTGAGCAGCTGGGCTCCGGGCTTTCTGAGTATGCTTATCATCGGCAAGCACCGTCTTTGCTGTCCCAACTTTTCTCTTGACGACTGTCACTTTTAGGAAGAGGGCTGCATTGCATGAGCCCAGTGCCACGTTGAAAATTCATTACAGATCTAGACAGCTGCTTTTGAAGATTCGAATCAAATCACCTGTGCACCCACTGAGCTGAGGCCAGAACAAGAAGTGAAGGAGCAACGTGTAAGATATTTGGTCAAGGTTCTCACCATTCTTTTTGCACCTTACTAATTAGAAAGGGTCGTTGTTGTGCTGCTCTTTTGCACGGTATCATACTTATGGTCTCACACAATCGCGGATGTTTGTCCACCTGACCAATTGCCTGATGCATGGGAAAGGAGGGGAAAGGAGCTTCAACACGAAGCTTGATCTCCAACAGGAGAATCTCGACACGAATGAAGTCATGGCAAAGCCTCACAATTTGAGGCAACCAAGGAGATGGATCTAACAGCACGGGCACTTGAATTGCAAAGCGGTGCTCCAATTTTCTGAAAGTTAACATTGACGAAGTGCCAAGAAGCTGACACAGGCAATGCGCTTGGTTGGGCGGACTGTTGCAGATTGCAGCGCCTGTTCTATACATACATAATAACAAAAGAGTGCTTGATTGCAGGAGCCTACCGTCCTGTTCCAGCAACGGCCTCGCCACCAAGGTCTGCTCTTGCATCCAATCCTCTTGAAAGTGTCTGGACACCTGGGCCTCTTTTACAGGCTGCTGACTAACGCGTGCACGCCAGCGGCGGCTGATTCGTCAACTTTGTACTGCAGCGAGAAAGAAGCAGGATCATCAGGGCTATAGAGATTATGGCGTGCATACATGAGACGTCTCGCTGACCACGTTCAGAAGATTTTAAGAAATACTTAAGTGCGCAAGTGAATAGGTGCTGAAGTATCACGTGAGAGCAAAGTCTGAACAGCTGATCCTTTCATTGCGGCGTAACGGTCTCACTTTCGATGCTTCCTGGAAATCAGTCGGACTCAAGTTGCTGCCACAACCAATTCTCTCAGGTCCACCTAAGTTTTCCATACAACTGATATTATTGACAGGCCAACTTCTATGCCTCCACTAGAGCAGTTCAGATATACACAGATCTCCTCTGATGTATTCTTTGCTGAGCCTTGGCAATCAGCAAGTGGTGCTCAAGGACAAGCGCGTACTCTGCACTTTGAAGCCAAGTCCTCCAAGCCACAGGTTCTTAAGAAGGAACCGCCTCACCTTCTTCAGTACCCATCGAACGTGCTCCTCAGCCCTGACCATCAGATCCCGCACCCTCTGTGGATCCGTCTCATCTGAAAAGGTGTAAAAGTTCTCTTTGCAGTAGTTCCTGTAGTAACCCTGCGTCTGCTTCGGGAGGTGCTTCCGAATGACGTTTTGTATCTCATGGAACAGCATTACCTGCGGCTTCATTGCATGTGAAAGAATGGTCTGTGCAATACAATCGAGCGCGAGGAAGGGTTGTGCAGCAAAGAGAGTGCTCTTCAGCGCTCATGCATTCTTCGTAGACCCGCATTTGTCTAAGCAGAGGGCGCTCCGCTTTTTTTCTCCAGCTTCCGCATTCCCCTTGCAAGTTGCAAGTTGCACTTGCACTGGCAGCAGAAATCTTCTCCCTAGCTAGACTTTGGGCCTGGCAGTGCTGGCAAGCGTTGACATTTCGAGTTTTGAACAGCTTTTGTCATCAGAAAGCTTGGCGGTCGCCGGCTAAAAACGCCGGTTCGCAGTTCATATTTAAGCGCTAGTATCAAGTATGTATACTGCAACTCACACATCTGTATCCTGAGCCTGACGGGATGTTACTGGCACCGTCGTTACTGCCGACTTTTGATGGAGCAAGTGGTCAAACGGCGACAAGAAAGTCTACCGTTTTCGCGTGTAAAGTTGTTTGAAGGGAAGGCCGGCATTTTCCTGGAGACGTGGGGAAGGACGTGGAATGCTGGGAGCCTGGGAAGGCAGGCAGCGACTTTGGTCCTGGACAGCAGGCAGCTGAGCAAAGCCAAGAGGAAGCTACAGTAATAGTCTGTACAGGACGACATGTTCAAAGGAGCCATCCAGACAGAGGAGGAAGCAAAGCAAAGCGAAGCGCAGATCCGATCGAGACTTCCAATCAGGTTCTGAGGAGCAGAGCTCATGGGGATCATGTGGAGACGGCTGGTGCTGCAGCGTCTCAAAGTTCAGCTGCAAAGTGCCACCGCTGCATCAGTCCATTCACAAGCACAAGCAGCGGAAGTGACGAAGCCAGCTTTGCAACCATGGCTGGAAGCAGGGCGCCACTTCAGAGGAACGAGCGATCTAGGCACACTCAAATTTGGATCAAGCTTGTATTCAAAGGGTGCGGAAGCGTTTGGTGCATCAAGCACGCGGGGAAGAAAAGCGAATGATTTATCTGAAATAAAACAGCAGGTTCTGCAAGCCTTGCAGGTTCTGCAAGCCTTGCAATGCCCCCATGTTGCTGGTTTGCCACAGGCCGCCCTGGCTGGTGGCGATGTCAGCAGACGCGTTGCTGACATCGTCCGTCAATCTCCAAGTGGCAGCATCGCTGCGCCAGCCAGGGGGCTGCATCATTGCATGCAGCAAAAGCCACCAACGGAGAGCGCCACCACCAGACCCCTCTCACAAAACCCCTCCTTTACCCTGCCGAGTCTTGCCTCAAACCGCTCACACAAATTGCTTTCATTCCCAAGCTCGCATACTCCCTCCTTTGCCCCCCTCTCTCGAACATTCCACCGGAGCGCCCTGCTGCGATCCCCTCAAAACCCGTCCTCTTCCGGAGGTCAAAACCTTGGAACGTCCTCTTCTGCGAATCCCTCATCTTCTGCAAGAAGTCTAGGGGGTGCCGCTCGGCAGCGGCTGGCGTCCGAAAGTGTCCGAAAGGCGTCAGCGGCGTCAAAGAACATGCTGCTGTACTTGTGCGCGCTGACTGTGGCGATGGTGGGGGCAACGTACTCGGCGGTGCCGCTGTATCGCATGTTCTGCCAGGTGAGGTTGGTGACACAGCAAAGGATGAGGTGGTCGAAACGCCAGACTGCTTCTTGTCCAAAGGTTGATTGGTATGAACTGGTTGTCATTAGTTTAAGATTGTCCTCGCTGCGACGGGTGGGGCTAATATGGGGGTTTAAGCTGGGCACAAGTGTGGAGCGGGTAGGTTGTTTAGTGTAGAGTTTAGAGTTAGCCTTGTTTTCATGGATTTGAGCAATCTTTGAGACCTGAGAAACCTGGGTGTGTGATTGCACTTCTTAAATTGAATTGATCGCGGGCTACAAGCATTGGCCCTAAGATAGCTCCTATTCTGTAAACACAGAATGATGTGGGTTGAGGCGGCCAGGGTTGACAAAAGGGTCCAATCAGCTAACGGTTGATTGGAAGAGGATGCTTCAAACCAACTAGGGTCAGAAACAAAATCCAAACCTCAAGTTAGCAAATGCTTGTGCATATTGATGCTAGAGAAGAGCTCTGTTTTGTGATTGGCCAACTGCTGTTACTTCTCCGAATCACGAAGCCTTTGTGACACAAGGATTCCGCATTTGTTGTTCCCGCCTACAGTAGTCAGTGAACGATCTTTCCTGAGCCCTCTCCAAAAGTCGAAATCTGTGTTTTCTTCGCTTTCTCTTGCACAAATTTGGACCATAGTATACGCTTGCATCTGTTGCAGGCGACTGGCTTCGGAGGTACTGTTCAGAAGAGGGAGACTGTCGAGGAGAAGATTGTTCGGCACGCCTCAGAGAAAAAGGCGGCGCCAGCACGCCAGATCACCGTCCAGTTCAATGCTGACGTGGCAGACGGAATGCCCTGGAAGTTCACCCCCTGCCAGCGGGAGGTAAGAGACAATGAGGGTTTAAATAACTACTCCACCGGGGTTTTTGAGAACAGTTCTTGTCATGCAAGTTTTCCGCCATGAGATTCTGGATCGATCCGGTATCTCGAGATTGGGGCGCTTTCAGGTGCAAAAGTTTCTGGAAGTGACACGAGACGAGAATTGCTGTGTTTGAGATTAACAGGACGCATTCAAGACAAGTCTCTTTCTTCATTCGCTTGAGTTAATTTTCGAAGTAAGTGGTTCTGGAGCAAAATCTCTTTTAGCATTTCGACGATAACGAACGTAGGAGGACGAGACAGAGGGAAGGACAACTTCTTTGTCGTTATCCACCGAAGAAGCCTTTCGATATACGCCCACTAGTTGAAGCGCATATGATTGTCCGTGCCTTCATCGCACGGACTGCTTTTCGTTTTGAGCCATCCCTTTCTCCAAGCTCGAAGTACCGCGTTTTTAGTGTGAAAGCCAAATTCCGTGAAATACTGAATGTCTTTGTTCACGTGTCTGTCTCGTGCCTGCTACATGCAAGAACGAAAAATCAGCGTCAGTCAGCATCACAAGAAAATTTACGAGCACAACGGATTCAAGTTGTGGTCGTTTGCTAGCCCCATGGAAGGATTCTCCGAACACAGCCGATGGTGTCTGCTTTTGAGGGGCTCAAGTAGTGCTTCCTACTGGCCTTCCAATCCATTCTGAGCGTGTTGACCCGATAGTAGCTCGCTATAGCCCTAGAGTCAAGTCCACTGGAATTCTGCAAGCAATGCGGCTTTCGATTCACGAGCGCGCTCCGACAGTGTTTTGTGTTTTCGGCTGACTGGCGTCACGATCCTTTATCTAGTTTTCATAATGGCCAAGATGACTTGCTCAACAATTCTCGTAGGTAACGGTCCATTCACCTGCGAGAAACAAAACGAACTTCGACTTTCCTTGGACCCACTCCCTAACCAAACAGTCTCAATCTTGGACGTCATTTTTTTCAGGTTAAGGTACTCCCTAAGAAAAACCAACCGCAGCCGTCGTGATTTTCGGGTTCAGTTACTCCCTAACCAACTCCTTGACTTAAGGCGTCGTGTTTTTCCAGGTGAAGGTGGTCCCTGGTCAAAGCACGCTTGCGTTCTACACGGCGCACAACCTGAGTGACAAGGCGATCACCGGGGTGTCAACGTACAACGTTAGCCCGATGCGGGTGAGTGATGTCATCGTCCTGCCACGCCCATACGCTAGTGGCTCGGAGCCTGTGGGTGGGTCAGGAAAGAGAAGCTGCGTATTGGCTTTTGTAGTTCGTGGTGGTATTTTGCCTCTCTTCGACCGCAGAATACAAAACTGTGGCTTGATTTGGAAAGAACCAGGTACTTAATTCGAGTTGTCACCGTCTCGCTTGTTCCGCAAGTAATCAAACAGCTTCGAAAGTCGACACTGCAAAGGGTTCACGGTAAGCATGGCAAACGCGTCACGGTAAGCTTGGCAAAGCGTCGAAGAAACGCTTTGTCAACAAGACAGTAGAGCGCTGTGGAAGGGTCTTTGAAGAACATCAGCTTTTGCTGCCACGTGTCCATGTCTGATTCGTGCCACTCGGTTCGCATGTACAGGCCGGGATCTACTTCAACAAGATTCAGTGCTTCTGCTTTGAGGAGCAGCGGTTGCGGCCAGGCGAGAAAGTCGACATGCCGGTGAGTCTGGCACTGAGCCCCCCGGAACGAGAAATCTCTACTGACTGATTCTGAAATCAGTCCTGTCCGAGAAATTCGTGTCTGTAGAGGAGGTGCATCGCTAACGGGGACAGACGTTAAAGTACAGGATTGCAGATACGGGACGCTGACTGAGTACATGATACCATCTTGAATTTACCTTAGATTTACCTATGATTTCGGCTTATATCACAGAGCAGCTTCACATGTTTGTTGCTGGCCCGAACAAGACCTTAATACTTTTGAGCTGAGAATGTTTTGTTGGGAACAATCGAAGAAATCGAAGAAGAAGGATAACCCCCTTCTAAGTGGCATTCATCGCACCTCAATGCGATCAGTCGGGCCAGCATTCATCTGTTTGTCAAATTCTTGAAATTGGGAACAGAGTTATACCTCCTTCGGATTTTTTCGGGCTTTTGGTGTGCGTCAGAAGTTGGTGCAGGAGATAGGAGATTGATCGCGCGGTCACTATCGCTTGGTCTCATCGTCATTGGCGTGTTTCAAGTGAGCGAGCGCGTTTGCGAGTCCTCTGGGAAGAGTTTCACGGGTTGCATGATCTCTCGCTTTGCAGGTCTTCTTTTACATTGACCCGGAGTTTGCAGAGGATGCGAAGATGAAGGGAATCAACCTTTTGACATTGTCCTACACATTTTTCAAAGTTGAGGATGACTAACCAATGCTAAGATGCACGACTGTATCTTGTCTGTCAAGATCGTCAGATAGGGGCACGTGACACGTTATGGAGATGTTAATGGCCAACTGCCCCGCCTTGTCATGTGATTTGGCAATGGTGTTGCACTGCTTGGGTCGCATCATGGACCGGCTGACTATATTACGACATGAAACTTGAAGCTGCGCCCGCTTCGAGTGTGTACTTCTGTATGCGCGCACAATCTGTGCATATGACAGCGCGCGCGCCCATTCATGAATGCATGTCTTGTTGGCGCACAAATGCGAATCAGCTTTGTCCTGCACGTGCCACGCCACACCTTATTGCAATTAATCTGCATATTTATTGGTATATACATGTTGGAGCAATGTTCGATACACATTTTACCCGCCCGCGTGAGTCGATCAGCCGCCCCTTCCAACCTAGCTTAGTATACCATGCATGGGCTCCGACCCGAGCTTGGACAATCATAGTACACATCAATCATGAATGATCTGGGCCCTTAGATCAGTGCTGTGCCGTTCATTCAATGAATGCAGCGCGGCTTTCGGAATAACAGTATAAAGTCCAAAATCAATTAGGAGACTGTCATGCGGGAGAGCGAATCAGCTAGTACGGACGGTCATCGTGGACCTTTAATTCTAGCATGTTAATTAGTACAGTGGTCGAAGGCATTATTGGCTAGGTATGACGCTTGTGCAACCTCTTACGCGCTTGCAAGGGTCTTGTTACACGACCTCTTACGAGGCAAGTGGACTGTGCGTGCATTAATGTACAACTAGCTATGCCAATCACTCCTCGCTTCTATGATTCTATATTGCCGTGTAACTAACTACGTTGCAGTAGAATACTATTTAGGTGCACGTCTAAAGTTGACTTGACTCACTCCGGACGGCTTTTTGTAATGCGCTTTTGAACTTGTTCTTTGAAGGATTTGTGGCGGGAGTAGCATCCTCTCCATCACTGGCTGGAGCTCTCATAGTCGCCGGCCTCTCCCTTTCAATGCAATCCCCAGATTCGACGTCAGTCCCTTGCACAATTTCTTCGGGTGCTTTCTTGCCCCTAACATTCCATTGTCCAATCACCTTGCTCGTCAGCTTATTCACGTACTTCCGCTTTGAAATCTGACCGTTGAGGATGGATATTATGATAGCCACCGCAATGCTCACGGCCAGCACAACCCAAAGTCCAAACACCTGCAAGCAAAACGCAGGCGCGACAGTTCAACATCATATCTACTTGTCGACAGGTTTCGCGGCCAGTAGGTTCCTCAAGGTTACTTCTTCAAGAGCAAAAGAAGATGATTACTGTAGTACCTACCAACGATATTGTCCGTTTACCTGTAGCCTGAGTTTGCAACATTACAGGACCATGCTGCTTCCTAAGCCGATCGTATAATGGCCACCTGTTAATGCACGAGGAAGAGCAAGAGCACTTCAACTCACCTGCGAGAACGTCACCGGTCTTGTGGTTGCGGACAGCACAGGGCAGCTTGCCCCCTGCGTGAAATGTACGGATTGGAGCATGTCCAGCTCCCCAGACACCTCCATTTCCAGTACTGCTGCGCTGAATTGAGCTACCAATGCAGGGTTCGTTCCGGGCCAGAATGCCGTTGCATAGTTCATGGAAGCAAACTGGTCTTGCTGCAAGGAAAACGACGCAAAGTCTGGCCCAGCCGTCGAAGTTCCAACAATCAGAGCCTGACACCCTCAGCTTCTGCGTCAACAGCACGATCAAACCACACGTCCGTCAAGAACCCCTCGATCACTCCGTAAGCTAGGCCAATCACTCCCGCACTTATGATCAACAGGCAATGATCGACTCAGAGCAGACCAGAAGTCAGTGGTGCTTATTGATGCTTGATAAGCGCCGTCAGGAAGCATGCAGTCCTTGGCATCGAAGGTACAGTTCCCCTCCAGATCTGTTTCAACAGTATGTAACATAGTCAGCAAGCCGCTCACATGCTAACATGCAACTTAGACCACATTCTTCGAAGATAGTCGAACTTACCAGATGATAGTTGCAGTCCGTTGAGGCCAGGTATTGCACCAGGGCAATGTCAAGGACGAGCGCAACGATGTCCCCGCTCTGAAGGTCATCTAACATAACCTGGAATTCCTCATCGGTGTTCCTGAATAACGAAAGGGAGTCACATCTCAGCGAGGACCTTTCGACTAAGAACAACCGGAAGCAGCCAAGAGCGGCTGACTTGCTTGAATTCCTTTGATATTCCTGACTTGGCATCGACTGGCTAGTCGGCACAGCCATGCAAGTTGACACTAGTGCAGATGACAAGCCTTTCAGCATGCAAGCAACGACGTGGCGTTGAATTGACACTCTTGCGAAAAGCATATTTGTGGCCATCCGAGAGTCGCTCACCAAGGATAGAGTTTGGGGAGAAGTGCAAAGCTATTGAGTGTTTCAGCATCCCCTTCCCAAGCGCCAAAAGTCTTACCACGCAGGTCGTATCTTGCTGCGAAAAGATTGACAGTGAAAGTCCATAGAAAGGCAGGGAGATTTGGACAGTGTCATCCGTCATCTTGTTATGTTGTAGAAGTCTATGTTAGCAAGACTGAGTTGCTAGAAAGACCGCGCTGCTCACAATCAGTCTGCCATTAATCGAAGCACAGTGACTTGCTTCTCAAAAGATTTGCTGCATCATTTGGCATGGTCACAAATGCAGAACTCCTGCTTATGAAGCGCATCAACTATTCGGCTATCTACTGGGATGCAATCTTGCAAAGAATTAAGCTTCGTAATGTCAATCGATGATGAGTGACTTACAGTTGATGGTGGTTTTGAATTGTTGAGTGGTCAACAGGGCCGCTGCGTTTCCGGTATACATGGTCAGGAGAAGGAGTATCATGAAGCACCACACGAGGATGATGAGGCGGGAAGCCAGGGAGATCCCCGTCAAAGAGGCGGCGGAAACTATCTGGCCCAAGGCTGTTGCAACGAGCGAAGAGGAATGTCAGACGTCTGAACCCCCAATCGACGATCAACCATGAAGCTTAGATCATCGATCAGACGATGTCTTTTATTTAAGGGGTCTTCAGATTCAACGATGTTAATTGCACGGTCTCCAGAGTAACGTTGAGAGAGGTAGCAAGGCAAGAAGCGAATGTTTTCGCGGGTGCTAAAAGCTAATTTACTCTCAGAAAGTCCAAAGCGATTGATTCATGCAAGCCACCTGTATCTGCGCTTGAAGCAAGCAACAGGCCGTGAGAACTAGACCATTAAGCGCAGTGAACTTGTGAGCCTGGATCCTTCTGACTCGCCCTCTCATAGACAACGGAGGCGTAAGTTGACACCCTTACCCATCCACATGGATTCAAACAAGCCGTGTTCACCCGTCAGAGACACCCCCGCTCTGACTTCCCGACTTGTGAACTGCTTTGAAAGTACCTCGACCAAGTGAACCCCAACGCTTACTGCAATGGCTGCAAGACAAAACACAGTGCTATGATTACATGGTTTCAGAGAGGAGATGTAGTCACGATTATCTAGCAAAGCACATCATTGCCGGAATATTCTGGTCTTCTGAGTGCTTCCATGCTTCAACCAAAAGTCGTCACGTCGTCTGTCACATTTGTGCCTCTAAAGCTGCGTTTTTGAGACCAGGTTCTCAACGCTCTGCTTGCAAGACACGAGGCAGAAGTATAGCGCTGCTGATTGTTTTACTTGAACCTCTAAAGGAGTTTATTTGGAGTTGATTTGGAGTTGCAACTTACCAGCCACAATAAGCATTCCCCAAACTTGCCATGCAAAGGGCTTGGTGAAGATCCAGCCGTCCGGCTGTTCTATTTTGGCATGGATCATCACCGCCAGGTTGTTGTGGAAGTCTGGATATACAAATTGGACGCCCTGGGCAAGGAAATTGGGCCGGATCTGCGATGCCAGGAAGCGCGTTATGAGATTCAGGGGATCAACCTTAATCAACTGTGATTTGGCAGCTAGCCCACCGATACTTTTACAAACGAAAATCAACGCAAAGATCAATCAGCGATGTGACGTCTGCTCCAGCAAACGGCCCTGCCAATGGCCCTACTAATTTTGCATCCAGTAGGCTTTAGCAGATAGCCTCAGACTACTGTCTGAGGGCTGTTGACAATGATCTGGGTGAGCGACATTTTTCCTGATATTTGAGCAAGCCACAGGAGACAAAATGCGTCATTAAAGAGTGGCTTAAGCTTCCAAAAAGTGACCGGATACCAAGCAGGGGTTCATTTCCAGAGGTTTCCAAAGAGGCGGTCAGAGCAGCTGAAAGCATAGAGAACCTGAAGCCTTCTGCGAAAGAGATTGATTAGCTTGCAACTATCCTATTGCGCGCCAACAAAGGGGCTAGACCCCTACATCTCAGCTAGGACAGCAGCATCCGGACTTGCATCACAACCTATCTCTGCACGTGATGCTAGCCTATGCTACGCTAGCCTCCGTCTTATATCTTACCTGCATATCTACTGCTGCCGCGTCACAAAACCCATGCACTGATGAGTTTAGAATGTCGTTCTGCATAACGTCGTAGTCCAGGCAAGCCCAAGTGTAGTCGTCCTCTGACCAGCCCACTTTTGAGGCAGCCTTCTCAAACACTTTGACGGCATAGCCTGACACATGGGGCAGCTTTGCAGGTGTCAATCTTCAGCAAAGTGGTCATGTGTTGCATAGACCGTTGGCTTTGATTGAAGGCCACATGCTGAATCTGCTGTTGACCACATCCTGTCTGCAAAGGCATCCTGAGGAGTCTCCACGAGCTGGAAAGGGCACGACGCCTAGAGAGGAACTCACTAAACAGATCCTGGAACCTTTGTGTGCACAAACCTACGCTAAGACCCCTTTCAGCAAGAAAGATGATCAGCGCGCCGTTGCTGGTTAAAGAGCCAGCAGGCTGCCAGAACGAGGCCAGACCTGCACACAGGTTCTTACCTCCATAGGTTGAGCTGTCGGTAGAGCTTAGTTCACAGGTGGAGTAGGGGATATTTGAGACTGTGCACACGGTGTATGTCTCGTTAGGCGCCTTAGGGTAGTTTATAACGCGAGCCTCCACACTTCTGATGAGCTGAACAGCAACGACAAGGAGGGCACCTCCGTACAGGAAGGCGCAATGCAATGCCCCCGCCATTATCCAATCAGCTCCAGCAGACGCAGTCTATGTACAGCTTTGGTAAAAAGTTGCTGCTGCTGCCAGCAACAGACTATAGGCAAGACCCATGCAGGCGGGTTTTGCCATCGGTGACCCTCGGCGTCAGCTAGTGGGTGACAACCTAGATATCTGCACCGATGTATAGGTACCGGCATACCTATTAAAGTAGGTACTGTTCGAGTGCTCGATAGGATATGGTGCTTCAAGGTGTCGAAGGTGCAAAACCGGCGGGAACTCACCGGGCACTCTTACGCTCAGTTTGCCACCCCAGTTCGGCCAACATTCCGAGCACTATCACGAGCTCGGAGAACCAACAATCAAGCCGATCTTTCCGACCGGTCAATACGGGGCCGTTTACTAAAACCGTACGGTAGCCCGTTCACTGTAGTTCACTCTGGTCGGATTGGATCTTTTGCACGTTTTAAATTCAAGAAATGGATACAGATTATGCGGCATGCCCCCGTGATGCCGGCCTCATGCGGTTGGTTTCTAATCTGCCGGGTTACCATGCAACTGCTACAGTACCTATCTTTCAACTGGGCACTTCTTTAGCAGAACTTCTACTGTAGCAGTTCTGCGGTAACCGTTGGGTTACAAATCTGGATATGTATATGAAATTTCTGTTTGCCCGGGATGAGGACAAATGCTTTCGAATTCACAATGATAAGCGCGGCTACTGAGGCGGGGGTACTTACTGACGGTACGGTCTCCGAAGTGCCCGGGCCGTACCAATCAGCCGGGTACCATACCGCCGACTGGCTCGACGTAACCAGCACAGCATTTGACTGAAACTCTGAGGGGTGATCCGGCTTCTATCAACCATGATATGGTGGTCGCCGCAGAAACTGCCGGTGTTCGCACTGAGCTAGTAAGAACGCCGCCCAAGCCTGAGGCTGCCCTGTCAGACTGTGCACATAGATAGTACGAGACGTCATGGCCGCTGCCGGCTTTTGAAGGCTATAGTGGTCAAACGGCGACGAAAATCGGCTCCAGCGTATTGGCAAAAGTCCTAGCGCGCTCGATCCGAGGCCCGAGGGAAGACGTACGTGGGAAGGCGCGCAGCAGACCAAGAGGCCTGGCAAGGGTTGATTGACTCTGAGCAGGAGGCTGAGCAGAGCATTGAGAGGGAGGCTGAGCATTTCGCACGCAAGAGGAGGAAGCAAGCAAAGCGACTCGATCAACTTAGATGCTTCAACAGATCAACATAAAGCCTTGGTGAAATGATGGGTCACGTGGAGACGGCCATGGTGCTGCAGCCATTCAAACGTCAGCTCCAAACCGCCACCATTGCATTGATCCATATTTATACAAGCACAAGCAGGGCCGCTAGGTGGCAGAGTCTACTTTGCACTGAGCCATGGCCGGAAGCACGCGACGACACTTCATATCTTAAAATCGCAACTTGGGCACATGCATACTAAGATTGTCGATACAACTTGGGGGGCGACCGCCGGAAGGTCACTAGCGTGAGTCCGCATGCCATGGCAAATTGTCTCTAAACGTATACATCTTGGAAGCGGCGGCTAGAAGCTTGAATTCGAACTCATTGAAGCGGGCTGCTTACCGACTTCTTGGCAGGTGTCTAATTCTAAGTCGTGCAAGCAATTGCGAATGAGCGCGCTAAGATTGAGGTCGGATCAGTCTGATGATCGATAAAGAGCACGCCTGATTGTGTCAGATCTGAACTCAATCGGCACAGGATAGTAACGCGCCTTTCTGGCAATCAGGTCAGCTCTTCCTGCAACTTCTTATGCTGTCACTGTCAAAATTAGATTCAATGTGCAGTTCCAACCGACACCTCTTATGTACCTTTGTCAGTAGCTTTCGGACACACTTCTTGGCTGCAATCGGCCTCCTTACTGGAACGTCTTGACTTGCTTTTCTGGTCAATTTGATTAGTATACCGGTATTCGCTTAAAGTCTAAAGACTCAAAAGTACTTCTTACAATCCAAAAACCTTGCGGTTCATATTCATCTCGACGAGCTCGTCCGTCGTCAACCCGATAATCTCGTTCGCTTTCTTTAAAGATTGGTGCATGTATCGGCCCAGAGAATCCTGAAAGGAGGCCCAAACAGAGCTCAGACTTCAGCCTCGTATTAGTAAAATCAAAGGGCCTTCAAGCACTTGCGAAGCATAACCAATCGAGGACGTGACATCGGTTGTGCTGCCAAACTCACATGTAACGTTGAGGCAATGTACCGCGACGGACTTGTTACACGTGAGCTCTCGGTTCTTGTTTTGCAGCAATGACTTATACATTCCAGTAGATGATGAGACTCCAGAGCGAGGCAAGGCGTCACCCATATCCGAATTGTCTTCTGACCTCTTCTAGAAACGTTTCAAAGTTGCAGCGCTAATTGCCTTACCCTGTTGACGATGCTCAGCTTCTCCAGCTTTTGCAACGCATCCGACACCTCGAAGTTGGTCGTCTCCTCAAACTCTTCTTCCAGCAACTCCTCGCAAGCCTCATCCAACTCCTGCGAAGGCATTCAAAAGCGATTGAAGGAACGGCCAGACTCTCGTTCTTCAGAACGACTCCAACATCTGGCCCTGCTGACCCCGAATTGTCGAGCAGGAAGCCAGTTTCGACGCTTTTGCTGGTCCATTTCTGGTGATCCAGGATAGATGATCGAATCGCGGATCTTCACAGAAACAGGCAGAGAAGCGACGGATCAGAGCACGCAGCACTGAGGATCCGCAAACAGCGACTTTAGGCATCGCCAAGTGGGTACGTCCAAGCGAAAGCACAAATGCTGACGGGCAAGTCAAATACAGGGCTGTAGTTCTGCTCATAGTCGGCGCCTCAAGGAGCTTTGCTGATCACAAGGACGCTCACCGTTTCTGAGAGCTTGCCCTGCGTCATGAGGACGAAGTACGCTAAGATGACCTCCTTCACCTCCTGCTGGATGACGTCATCGCATAGGTGGAGCAACGTGCCCCGTCCTGCAACCAAAGGACACGAAGGTCAGTGCCCAAAATAACAAACAGGAGTGGTCCCTGACTAGCGACAATCTGGCGAAGCAACAGACTGAGACAAAAAATCTTTGGCGGCCTCATGAGGATTGGAAACGGATGTGCTCAGACTGAAAGCCTGCCTTTTCGTCGAGAACAAGCCCATGGCGCGCTAAGCAGCTAGATTAACTTCTACAAATGTGGCGCTGCCAGGACTCAGTCCACGAGCTGTTTCAGAAAGAGCTTGACTTGCGGGCAAACGCGGGAAGGCTTGCACCCACACGGAACCTCGCAAACCGATTGCAGACCTGCTTACCGGTTAGAAAGAGTGGGGGCAGTCAAATTGGTGCTTACCACTATCCATGTTCTTGTCGTACATCGCTTTGACCATCAGGCTTTGGTACTTGCTCCGCGCAATCTGGAAGCTGCGGAATCGAGGGGCGAACATGAGCAATTGCAGCATCACTGATACAGGGGTGTAACGTTTAGGGCGGAAGTTGAATGAATGCAGAAGAGAGCTTCAACTTTTCATTCAAGCCACTTTCCGTGTGGTAAACAACCCAGATATGGTTCTTTGCCCTTAAAAATTACCTCAAAGGGCAGCGGTGAACATGCGACAGATTGGAGTGGCCTTGTGCTAGAGGGGACTCTTTTCGCCCTTCAGCTCATTATAAACAGTCCAAAACCGCCCTCCTACCAGGCCTCTTCGACGTTGAGATCACGCTACAAAGAAACCTGGCTTGCAATCTTGACAGGGTGCTTAGCTTCAAAGACTGCGGCTGCAGGATGCTCACTCTGTATAAATTTTGAAGATGTAACCCCCGACTGCAGTGAGCACCGCTAGCAAGACCTTGGTGTCGATCTTGCTTCCGTCCAACGAGCCCCACAGAGCAGCCTGCAAACAGCAGGTTTCGAGCCACGTTACAGGCGGTTTGCAGAACTGTGCAATGATCAGAACCGCAGCACTACTGTCCGCAATGTACATAAGGACTCCTTTAAAATCTGGCGTTGAAGTCGCAGACTTTGGCAGGGCAGATTTCGATGCCTGAATTTCAGAATCCGCAATAAGCCCAGCACATACGAGATTGGAGCAATTCTCTTTCAATCTGAACAATCCGAACGGCAGCCTCTGAAAGCTGGTCGTCCCCCAGCCATGAGTTGTTTCCCATCGTGAGTTTGCGTTCTGCCGAGTGTTACGGAAGCTCTTCGAGACGAACGCAAGATCTACGAGCTTTAGCAGAAGACAGAAGAGTACAAGAGCCGCTCGAGATCGATGTGAGTTCCTGCTGTAGTACGGGCTGGTTCGGAACCACAAGAAGTAGAGAGAAGCTCTAGATCGTTCACCTGAGGTCGTATCAAAAACTCTCTGCAGCCCCACATCTGATGCACGGACTCTTCTTTGAAGACTTTCTATGGCTGGTGCTTATCTATGAAGGTCCCAACGAGAAAGGAAATGATGCTGCAATATGTGGTGCCCGATACTTTGAAGGCCCACGAAAGCTTTCAAGTGCCAGTTCCGAAAGCTGAAAACATTGCCCCTTGCCACGGGCGGAAAGTGTGTGTGTCCGTCTCTCCTACGCTTTAGTCATGGCCACGTTTCCATCTGAAAGCAGCGAACCCTCGTGTTAAACCTCAAGCCACAGTAGAAGAAGCCGTTCATTTGCACTCACCGCGCCCGCCGCTGCAGACCCGCCGATCTTCACCGTGTCCATCGGTGTGAGTCCTGGGGTCCGTTTCTCGGGCTGCAAGAAGCGCACGTGTTTTGAGTACGACGTCATCCAGTACTGGGAGGGCACTGGTTCCTGACGTCAGTACGGACTCATCCAAAAGAGGGAGAGCAATCGACTTCTGAAGTCAGCATCGACGCTCATATTCTTCCATTCAAAATAGGAAGAGCAACTCGTTGACGTCCATGCTGACGTCAGAAAGCAGTTGCTCCCTGTTTTGAATGACAGGATATGACGTCCATGCTGTCGTCAGATTCTGTCATTCAGAACAGAGAGAGCAATTGGTTTCCAACGTTAGCATGGACATCATATTTGGTCATTCAGAACAGGGAGAGCAACTGGTACCTGACGTCAGCATGAACGTCATATTCTGCCTTCTCGTTGAGTCCAAACCCTCAACCTGATCCTCGTGTTTCTAAATGACTGTCTTCCGTCAGACATTCAGAATCTAGGATCTTACGATTCGAGGAACAAGGGTACTAGGTGGTGCTCTCACCAGCACAAGCTCCATGTCCGCCATCGGAATGTTGCGGAACTGCTTGATGTGGATCGTACGGTCGCCGAGCGCATTCGTATGGCTGGCGGGTGTTGCACTCCTGAGTCACCAGAAATATGTGAGAAGTCGGCAAAGTAGAACGCCAAGGAGCGCGAAATATCAATTGAAGTGAAGCAAGATAGACGCGTTTCTACTGAGCGAGAATCAACAAATCTGCATGATGGCTCGGCACAAAGCCTGGCTGTGAACGGGAGCGTCCCAAGAGCCGCCTTGCTTAGATTAGTGTTGGAGGAGCGGAATGCACCGGTTTGTCAGACCTAGCCACTCGAACAAACTTTCACGTTGGTGCGCTACAAGATTTTGTTGCAGAAAGTGGCGCGAAACTTAACGAAGGATCCAGGTCGGTGGAGTCTTTCCGGGAATGGAAATTTGCGCACTTGACTTTGGAGCCGAATTTCGTCCACTGACCAGATTGGAGTTCAATGGCGGCCAGTTTTGTAGTGCCTGCAGTGTGTGGAAGCCGAGCCGCGCATCTTTCTGCGACCGTCCGTCTACAACAATCTTTCACGTTAGAAAGGCGTGACAGTACGAACGGCATCGCGCAAATGGTCTCACCTGTACACGAGAATAATCCTCTCGAAGGTCGGCTCCTGGATGGTGGTGGTCGTTAGTAAGTTCCTGAAACTGCAGTGTGCAGCGCAAAGCTTGATTCAGTAGGGAAGGAAAGAGCTTTTGGCGTCTTGATACAGGGACAAATTACAGGTCCAGAATCCTTGTAGTGTCCACGAACAAGTTACATCATCACCCTAGCCTGATTTCTCTGACGGAGGCGAGAAAGTCCATAAATTGCAGTTCGAAAAGGGCAGCTGGTGCCGCTATCCTTCCATCAAAGAGACGGGGCTGCCCCGCCCCCGAAGGGTGGTATCATACTTCCTTTTGCCAGCTCTTGAAGCGGGCTTACGGACAGAACCAACCTTTGAAACAGCCTGTTCGAATATCAACAGACTGATCCGCATTTTCGCACGCCATAGCGCATCTGATCTAGCATGACGAACAAGCGGTTGAACATCTTGAAAGATTGAAGACCCTCACCTGATTTGCATGTTCTCAAGCCGAACCCGTTCCACATACATGCTCTCTCGGTCGTGAAGACTGTTGTCGGCTGCCCGGTCTAACTGTGCCTGGTTTGTTCTTGAAGACTCGGCCTTCTTCGACTCTTTTTCGGCTCTTCGTATCCGGTTCCTGAAGAAACGAGAAGATCTTTCCGGCATGTTGTAAGCGCAGTGAAGTGTCAATTACAGTGCAGTCAAGACCACTCCGGTGAATCCGTCGCCTGTCTCGGCACAGGAAAGGGACCCGAAGAAAGCACGAAGCTCATATCCTCGAAATCTTCACCAGGTACCTTGTTTTCCGGTGAGTTTTACATTGTTTCTCTCGGAAACATTGAACGAGCGTGTCCTCCGCTCTGACAGAGATTCGTAAGGAAGATTAGAGAGATGGACTTTCATTGACAAGAGCAAGGCAAATTGAGCACGTTTGCACCTTCAAGCGAACAGCACTGTGGAGAAACATCAGGAGGCCTGGTTTCTCACCAGACAAACTTGAACGGTTGGAGCAGCCAGACGAGCAGGTACCCAATGAGAAGGTTGATCTTCTCCATGATGAACAGACCACTCGTCTGGTCCTTGTCGATTCCTCTCCGAAATAGCAAATACTGCAAAACAAACACACAAACAAGTGTTGGGAGCACTTTCAGATTATCCATTTCTGAGTTGCGGTACCATGTCAGCACATACAAGAAAGGGCGTGCTACTTGCGCCATGCAGGGTTGATTGCTTGCCCGCTCTTTGACTGTTAGGATAGTGCTGGCCCTTTTGACAGTTAGGGTAGAAAGAAGCGTTCCTACCAATCAGGCCGAGCGTTGCCTTTTCTGAGACATATAGACGTACTTCAAGCCCTCTCAACACGTCACAAACTTGATCAGACGCAGTCGAGGAGCAATCCGCTCGAACGAAGTCAAAACGTGAGGCGGACCTTACGTGTCTGCTGTACGAGGGCAAGGTCTGCTTCGTATTTTCGGATGCAAAGAAGTTGCTCAACAGTTGCGTGTCTAATCGTTTCAGGTCAACCTCGATCGGCAGATTGAGCAGATACTCTCCCTTCTGCGCAACCTCATACTCTGCATCGCTCAGCAACTTGAAGTTGCTCTTCTCGAAAACCTGCAGCAATGTGAAAGGAGTTCGTTCAAGGATCATTGGAAGCAACGGTCTCTTCCAACCATGGAGAAGAGTATATAGGCCGCCAGAAGCTGCGAGTCTTCGTACACCCCAGATGTGGCTGCCTCATACTATATTCAAATGTCGCAACGAAAAGCGGCTGGTTTTATAAACACATGTGAAAACAGCACTATGCAGCGGGCCAGTGCCCGTTGTCACCGCCGAACCTCTTACGTTGGATCTGAAAGCTGGATCTCCCGTCTCAAGCGCAGTTCCTGCCTCTCAAAGAACTCAACTCTTGTCAAAACTTCGGCGAGTATCGCAACTCTTCCTCGTCAGTTGACCAACCTAAGCAGGCATCCTTTCTCCAGCATACAGCTCATCTTCAAATAGACTCGGCTGGAAGACATTTCGGGGCCACTTTCATACGAACCAAGTGGTCAGAAGCGTTCTGTCGAGATGTTGTACTTAAGAAGTGTTGTACCTGCATGAGGTGCCGCAGGAATCGTACTTCAAGTTTCTCGATCTGAGTAGGCGATAAATTCTGTTGCTGTAGCTTCAAGGTCCCAGCTACTGGTTCAAAGAACGAGTAGAGTTGCTGCAGACAAGGAAAGAGCGTTTTTTGGATCAGAGAAGAATACTTGCTACTCACAGCAGGCAAAGGACTAGAGATTTCAGATTGTGGACGATGTAGCAAAACCGCAACCTCACAACTTGTTTTCTCAGACATCACTTCTATTAATCAAATCACCAAGCTTGTAGCATGTGCAGCTTAAAAGCTTGCAAGACCACCAGATCTGATCATGTTGATCAGATTGAATACCAGATGATGGAACTTGAAGATCATCGGGGCTTTTTCCACAATCTTCGTGCATCACATACCATGAGTTCCTCAAACTGTAGGTGGTACCTGCAGCCAAAGAAGTCTGTTGATTGACTTATCCACCTGGATGGCGACAAGGGAGATTAAGCGGCCCGCCAGATATTTAGCAGCAGCCAGTATATCGGGGGTGTTCTGGACACTTCCAAATAGCATATGAGGACCAAGTAGGATGCAGATATAGTACCTGGTTGTAAGATGCAAGTCATGTCTATGTGATGGAGCTTCCTAAGTGCATGCTTCGAGAGGTGTATATGAAAATCCCATACTTCATGGAATCCCTTCTTGATTGCAACCTGCTCTTAGGTAGTTCCAACAAGGACAGCACCCTGTCATGACCACCTCACCAACTTCTGATTGTGGCGTCCACTCTCCGGCAGAGTGTGAGGAAGTCTTTCCTGTCGCTGTCTTGTTCTGCAGCGAGTACATTTACAACCTAGTCATATTGTGCACTCAATCAAGAAAATGTTTGAATCAAGCTTGAACTTCCTTTCCGTTACAGAAGGTTGCACAGGTTATTGAAGAGATCGATAGGCTGTGAAGCAAAGATCAGTGGCAGCAACTTGGCCATCTCATTTGGAAGGAAGTACATCAGCCAATTTGATCGAACACAACACAATGCCGCAACGAATTGCAATCTTACCAATCATGTCAGCCAGCTTTGTGATAAGCTTCAGCTTCAAGGTTCTGATGACCGCTTCCTTTTCAATCCTGAGAACATCCCGCTTCTTCAAGCTAAGAAGCGCCGGTGCTGCTGACAATCCTCTGTGCGACATGATGTCAACCATTTCAACAGCAGCTCTCAGTTTCTGTGCTGAACAGCATAAACTGGAACCTGGTGCCCAAATGGAAGCAGGGACTGAGTAAAGCAGAACTGCAAAGCAATCCCCCCAGCTCTGTTGAGAGCTATGACCCCCAAAGCCTTTTGCGTGAATTGTGCACCTTCTAGCTACGCTTGGCTACTGTTTACCAGCTAGTCGTCAGCTAAGCGTCAGAAAGATCATTCTTTCCAGCATCAAGTTTGACAATTCTGCGTGCAATTTGATCAGGAATTAAAAGCACAGGAGTAGGTGCTGCAGTCCTCGGGAATCCAGAAACAAACACAGCTCAGTTCTCGTTCTGCTTAAGCCCTACCCTGCGCCACTGATCCAATGCGAGAGAAGGTGTTCATGAATAAGATGAACAGATCACAGCTGTCCTGCTCTAGTCTGGGCCGAAGTCTTCTGCTCGACAACTCTTTGGTCGCCTCAAAATTGTGCCGGTCTTGAGGTTGGGTAACAAGGAAGGCGGCACCGGGCCTCAGCATCCCGGCAAAGCTGTCCCCAACGACCTCGAGAAACGACAGTCCTCGGGTTCGAAGCGGGAAATTCACGGCGACACAGGCCTTCAAACTTCCGATTCGTTTGAAAATTAGCTGCCTGCGCTGACCACCCAGCAAGTGCAATGCAGCCTCTACAGCCACAGGCTCAGGCTCTAGAGATTCTAGACTAGAGTCTCTAGAG